>JAPEVW010000409.1:0-22500 GCA_027921565.1 Artemia sinica
AAATTAACTACTATCAAAATGTTTTTTTTTTTTTTAATTGTCAGTTATGCCGTGTTAAAAAAATCAGTTTTTATTATTGTACATTTACATACAAAAACAAGCTGACAATCCAGACAGCAAATACTAAGAGGTGATCTCATTTAAGTTAAGCTATATCAAGGCAGCGGAATAGTGTTGCCTAAGTAAAGAACGATGTTGGGACAATGTATTATTTATTTATTTTATTTTTATTTTTTTCTTGGTCTTAGACCAGGGGACTTCGTATCGAATGAGTTGTCGTAGGAACTTCAAAAAAAGGGACTCATTCGATTGGAAATTAGACTCCGGCTAGTGCCCTTTTTAATAGCCAAAAGTGATTGGAGCACAACTACCCCCCCCCCCCTCTACGCCCATCATTCCCCCAAAAACACATCCAATGAAAAATTTCAGCAAGCCATCTTAAATCAGTGTAGTTGATTTCCAAATAGAAAATATGTTTTTGAGGAGGTCACTCCCCCACAACCCTCAGGGTAAGGGTTTAAATTTATGCATCGGACGTTTTTTTCATATAAGAACGATGTTTTCACAATTTATTATTTATTATTTTTTTCCTTTAGGACCAGGGCACTTCGTATCGAAGAAGTTGTCGTGGATACTTCGAAAAGGGCTCATTCAAATGGAAATTGGAGTGTCTATGTGCCATTTTTAATAGTCGAAAGTGATTGAAAGGCAACTAACACCCTTCCACGCCCACTATTTCCAGAAACACATCCAATCAAAATTTTGAAATAGCCATTTTTGTTCATTGTAGTTGATTTTCACATAGAAAATTTATGTTTTTGAGGATTTCACTCCCCCACAACCCTCAGAGCAAGGGTTTTTTAGTTATACCCTGGGGCATATAAGAACGATGTGGCACAATGTATGATTTTTTTTTCCTGTAGGACCAGTTGCACTTCTAATCGAAGAACGTTGTCGTGAAAAACTTCGAAAAGGGCTCATGCAATTGGAAATCGGAGTGGCTTCTGCGCTTTTTAAAAGTCGAAGTGAATGGAGGACAACTAACACCCCCTCCACGCCAACTATTTTCCAAAAACCACATCCAATCAAAATTTTGAGATAACCATTTTGTTCAGCGTAGTTGATTTCCAGATAAAAATTATATTTTTGAGGAGGACAATCCTCCACAGCCCTCAGGGTAGGAGTTGTAAGTTATGCCCTGGGGGCATATAAGGTTTTTATAGAAAGCATTGTCGTAAAAACTTCAAAAAAGACTCATTTGAATGGAAATTCAAAGAGCTAGTGCCCTTTGTTAATAGTCAAAAAGTTATTTTAGGGGCAACTAAAACTCCTCTCACGCCCACCTTTTCTCCAAACAAATCCAATCAAAAATTTAAGATAGCCATTTGTTCAACGTAGTTTAAAGTCTAGAAAAATTAGGTCTTTGAGAATGACTACCCCCCCCCCCCCCCCCCCCCCAATCCTTAGGGCAATGGTTGTAAGTTATGACCCTGGGGGAATAAAAGGTTTTTATAGAACGCGTTGTCGTAGAAACTTCAAAAAGGGCTCATTCGATTGGAAATTGAAAATGGATAGTGACCTTTTAATAATTGAAAGTGATTGAAAGGCAACTACCCCACACCCCTTCCACGCCCACCATTTCCGTAAACTCATCCAATCAAAATTTTGAGATAGCCTTTTTGTTCCGCGCAGTTTAAAGTTCAGGAAATTATACTTTTGAGCAGGACACTCCCCCCGCAGTCTTCAGGGAGACTGGGTTATAAGTTATACCCTGGGGGCATATAAGTTTTTATTGATCTTGTCATAGAAACTTGAAAAAGGGCTATTCGATTGGAAATTCCAATGTCTAGTGCCCTTTTTAATAGTAAAAAGTGATTTGATGGCAAACTGACCCCCCCTCTCACGCCCACCTTTTACCCAAAGACATCCAATCAAAATTTTTAGATAGCAATTTTTTTCAGCGTAGTTTATTTCCAAATAGAAATTATGTTTTTGAGGAGGACACTCCCCCAAAAGCCCTCAGGGCAAGGGTTGTAGGTTATTTCCTGGGGGCAGAAAGGTTTTTATAGAAAGCGTTGTCTTAGAAACTTCAAAAAAGGCTCATTTGATTGGAAATTCAAAGGGCTAGTGCCCTTTTTAATCGTCGAAAAGTGATTGGAGGACAATTAACCCCCTTTCACGACCACCTTTTCCCCAAATACATCCAGTAAAAATTTTAAGCTTGCCATTTTGCTCAACGTAGTCGAAAGTTCTCGAAATTAGGTCTTTGAGGAGGACAACTCCTCCATAGCTCTCAGGGGAAGGGTTTAAAGTTAAAGCCCTTAGGGCATATAAGATTTTCTCATAAAACGCGTTGTTTTAGAAACTTCCAAAATGCATATTCGATTGGAAATTCCATCAATGGCTAGTGCCCTTTTTAATAGTCAAAAGTGATTGGAGGGAAAACTAACGCCCCCTCTCACGCCCACCTTTTCCAAAAAGACATCGAATCAAAATTTTAAGATGACCATATTGTTCAACGTTAGTTGAAAGTCCTAGAAATTAAGCCTTTGCTGAATAACAACCCCCCCTCCCCACAGCCCTTAGGCAAGGGTTGTAAGTTATGACCTGGGGGCATATAAGGTTTTAATAGAACGCAAGTTTTGTCGTAGAAACTTCAAAAACGGATCATTCGATTGGAAATTGAAATGGACTAGTGACCTTTTTAATAGTTGAAAGTGATTGGAAGGCAGCTAACACCCCTTTCACGCCCATCATTTTCCCCAAACTCATCAATAAAAATTGTGAGATAGACTTTTTGTTCCGTGCAGTTTAAAGTTCAGGAAAATTATACTTTTGAGCCAAAAGTGATTGGAAGGCGACAACTCCCCCCAAAGTCTTCAGGGCCTGAGTTATAAGCTATGCCCAGGGGACATATAAGTTTTTATTGAGATCTTTGATGTAACAAACTTGAAAAAGGGCTCATTTCAATTGGAAATTCAAAGGTTTAGTGCCCTTTTTAATAGTCAAAAGTGATTTGAGGGCAACTGACCCCCCTCTGAAGTAGTTATCTATTAAGCAATTTCAATTACACATGAAAAATATACATTGAAATCGCTGTTGATTTGAAACGGAATACATAAAAAACTATACCATTGGAATGTGCGCAAGGAAAAACCCATGTTGTGTCATTAGACTTACGCTGTGAACATTTTTAAAAGTTGGCAAGGTTTTTGTTTTTGATAGGAATTGCACAATGAATGTATAATTAACGTGGGCATTTTTTATGAGCCAATCAGAGGCATCGATGCTTGTTCAATATATGATAAGTTGATTTGTGGTTGGGGTTTGAATAAAAGGAATGGTTTTCACTACAATTCATATTAGTAAGAGAATTGAATTCAGAGAGAATAGTTTATTTGAGAGGATATTAGTGGAGAAAAAAATGAGTGGTGCATTTACATTATTGGAGATTAATGATGGAGCCGACAGCAGCAGCAACGATATACGAGTACCCAATGTGGCTGTTGAAATAACCGCTGGCTGTAGACTATGCCTTGAATGGGACAGTATGTATGCTAGATACGTGATATCATTAAGCAAGTTTAAGCAGGAGGAGCAGGTATGTTTTGCTGGAAAAGTGAATATTCTCCATATAAATAAACTTTGGTCAGCATTAGATGTCCTATCGAAATATATTGATGAGAACAAAAATGCATCAGTGAATATTTTTATTGTAATTATGTTCAATAAAATAGTTTCTAAATCAAAGCTATTTTTCTTTCTATAGTAGACTAGCGTTTATTTTTAGAGAACAAAAGAAATTCTGGTTAGTCTGAACTGTTGGTTGTGAGAGTGTTAGGACTAAAAAATGGATAGATTTGAGAAAGAGCGAATCATGGGGAATCTAGTGTTTATGGAAAAACATTTGATTCTTGGTGACGATTTTCTAGAGTTGTCTATTCAAAGGAAGATATTTTCTCGGGGAATGCTTGTCGATATAATGAAAAACTGATTCTCCATCATTAGACTATGTATGAAGCTTCTACATCGTGGTTCAAATGCATTTACACAATTTATTGATATATTGATCATGACACGGCAAAATGATATTGTGAATATGCTTTTAAACATTAGTTTTAGAAATTTAGGACTTTTTTTCATGAGAAAGATGGTGCTCAAGGATGATTTCACTCCTCTCTCTCTCTATCCCAGGACAATTTTTTTGTTGTTGCTAGCTCAGTTTCATTGTGGCAGTGAGAGTGTCACCACATGAAAAAATGTTCCATACATGTCCGCTATGTATGTACACACTGGGCAGCTGGTCATCATGTGAGAATTGCACAATGATTGATGAGTATGATGAAAAGTGTAGATTATGCAAACCCGTGTAAATTGCAATAGAGGATATGCTATACAAATTAAAGGTTGTAATTCCTGTCTTGAAGAGGTGTGTGACTCCCATCCTAGAGGCCACCTAGCCTCCAATTGCCATTATGATAAATATAATCAGTGGGAGAATACATATCCAGGTATGATTGGAAAGAATCCTAAGCGTGATTTTAGTTTATTGCTACGAGATGGTATCGTCGTGGTTTTAGATTGTTCTGGGAGGAGGAACCGGGTCACCGATTCAACTGCTGGAACAGCAAAAGAATATGGTTTCTACGTCATCGTTGTGAAGACAATGGGTCTTATGATTATAAAAGCAACTGATTTTATTTGGCTGTGACGGAATGTGATTCGACACTTCAGAACACTGTTTGTGAAATTGCTTCAAATAAACAAATTGAAAAATGTGAATTCTATAGAAATGAATGAGAATAGTATCATTGACAATACAAAGAGATATGACAAAGTGAAGTCACACTCTATGGTAGAAAATGTGACCCTGACATTGCAGTACATCAGGATCAGTACACTGTGAATTCAGATAATCTACCTGCACTAGTTGTTGTCGACAAATACCTATACCTAGTAGAAGATGAAATCTAAAGAGTAGAAAAGTCGTTTTATCATGTATATAAATTTTTATTAATAACACAATTTCACTTACATTTTTAGAACATTTTATTCGTAGGGCACTAAAATCAATATTAAATACGCTTGTAAGTATATTTTCCACTAGAAAGTCGTTCAATCGAGGTAAGTCAACGTAGATGTTGAGAAAAACTGCTTGTAGGTGTACCCACGACATCTGAACATGAAAAAGAGTAGTGCATGAAAGCCCACATGTCTTAGTCGTTAAATCTTGCACTCTTTGTCGATTTTGAATAATGATTTTCCCCACTGCTTTCAATAAAGTTGCTGATGTATGGGGTGTAGAATTTATACGATAGGCCCAAGAGGATCAAAAAAATTCAATATTCTTCGCTGTTTGAAAGATGCATAGCCAATGGCCGGTCTTCAAAGTCGATGGACTGCTATTAACAATGATTAAGGTATTGTTAACACTTGGAATTTTTTCAATGAAGTCCGAAGGTATACAATAGGACTTGTACTGGGACATGTATGGATCCAAAACTAAATACGTTGATTATTTGGTTTGTGTTCTTGGTGCTAGGTCTAGTAGAACACTGCCGTCGGGTGTGTGATTTCCCAATAGGTTTCAAATTGACTCAATGATATTAGCGTGATACTCTCAGTCAAAGCATCGGCAAATGTACACTCTAAAACGTACATTCCCTGTTCGTACTATGCTCATATCCTGAGTCCCCAACAAGTCCAAAACAATTACCCCATGATTTTTTGAAAACATTGAATCGGTTATTCCATTTTCAAATAGTTGAGAGTCATGATCTAGGGATTGCATGGTCAACTCGTACAGAGTTCTATAGGATTTTTTGTCAAAAGATAGAGTGCAGAGTGGAATACTATTCACTTTGCACACAAGGCTAGATAGACCGAAAAAATTAAAATCATGGGGGGATTCAGTCCAGGATCCAACGGCACTGCCACTCTTCACAAAGGCCAAAGCCAATTTTGATGGGATTTCTCCATTGATAAATGATGAATCGCTATAGCTACGAGAGCCGGTGGGCAATGTGACGTTGATGGTGATCGTATGGGGGACAAGAAGTTTAATGTTATTACCATTGGCTCTTAGCTTTTCCACTGTCCAATGCAACAGAGATCATAACCTGTTGTTTTCGGACGAGGAGAATGGCCGATGTGATAATGAAATTTGCATCGAGTGCTGCAGGAAGTATTTTCTCAAAATGAAATTCGATGGGGCCATCTGTAACTTTATGTCAATCTTGACATTGGGGGGGTAGCCATTGGGATATATTGAATATCTCATGATTTAATTTTCCATCCAGATGATACTCCTGGGTCACTGCAGTAGTCAACTCGCCGTCAGTATCAACGCCTGATCGACATTCATAGCCCAATGATTGTCCTCTCAACTCCTTGTATGCCTTTGGTGTCATCATCATAAATTGTATGTAGCTTGCATAGTTGGATAAATTATTGCTAGTGCTCACCAATGTTCCATTAATGAAAAACATTAATTTGTTTGAGTAGGTTGTGTAGAATACAGTTTTCATAGGAGAGACCATCGCCAGCATTTGGACTTGTTTATTATCTGACTTTTCTTCACCCTAACATTTAAATCAATAAATGTTGATGACAAATCAATGAAATAGTCTTCATTGGAAAATATTTGAAAGTGTATATTTTCCTAGAGGGGTTGTTGGGGGTGAAATTGTTCATAGTAGCCGTACTTGACACTGACATCAACATTTTCAGCATTGAATAGATTCAATGAGGAACTAATTGATGGATATGATTCCTTGTGGGGGAGATAAGTCATCTTAAGAGAAGAAATCCTTCTTTGATCTAACAATCTTTTCTTTTTGCTTTCTTCTGCTTATTGCTCTTCTTGTTTTATTCCTCAAAGTCCTTGTTGATGCCCTTCGCTTCCCGCCTGGGTGGAGACTGATGAGTGAATGACGCGCACGCATCCTTTTCAATCCCTCCCCATTTTGTCGAGATTTTAGTTGCTCTCACCAACGGCTCTTACTGAAGATCTAATATTTTCCTTAACACTCTCCTTGAAATTCATGCCCGACCCCAGTCCTATAGTGTGGAGGCAGCAAAATTTGATGCAGCAGGTACAAGATTTTTCTGGCAAGGGTAGTGCAGAACGAAATAGCCTAGCAAACCAGCTACCAAGACCATAGCCAGACATTGTAGTACGCCCCTTGTAGTAATCAAAATCCATTGCCTATTTGAAGTGGACTCAAAGCACCAACATAGCAATCGATATCGGGACAGACAAATGGAATTCTTCTATTGTTCATTTAGGTGATTGTGCTGTCACCGACAATGGGTCGAAAATGACATGTAATCACTGCTAAGCCTTTTGTTATTGCTAGAGGATCGCCCAATTCACTTCTTAGTGTTAAATGACAGAGTTCCAAATACGAAGTGTTTACAGGAACATACTGAAGATGCTTATATTATAGTGATGAAAGTTCAAGTTCATGAGATGTTTTTCGTTCAAGAACACGTAGGAGGGGTACATTTGAATTACCGACTCTCGATGTTTCCACAAAGGATGCATAGAGAAATATGCTAGAGTCCGAGGCGAAACCAGGTGGATAATCAGCAAAAATTACTTGATCCATCCCGTAAACGGAGCCAGCATTTCTTCCATTGATCATATTCTGTTTAAAGCCAAGAACGTCTCTCAGATTATCATTGAGAATAATTATTTCAGTGTCAACGGGTGAGGTAATGTGAATCCTATCGGTGTTCCAATGAATGATTAAAATGGAATTTACCATTCCTATGATATGAGATTTTCTCTATGATTGTACGACACAAATCTGTCATATTATCATATTCAATATATTTCAATTTAGCATGTGGATATTCGCTAGATTTAAGTGCTTCAACCCATCATAGTCGACAAAGAGTGTCCAATCGAATGGTATAGCTTTTATATCTGATACATACAATCCTTTCTCAGGATGTCATAGGTATTTTTGAGAATACAGTCGACAAGAGCCACTTCATACGCACCGTCAAATTTGATGGCGGGGGAGAGTTTTGTCCAAAAATCACTTGTCGTATTCAAGTCGTTGTAGAGAGGATCGGAAACGTTGGACATAAATGTTACATAGAAATCATTGGGCATTGTCAATATCTTCAACACTGATCCAAGAATCAAAATCAGAGTTGTATCCTAGCCACCGAACAAGTAACTGTTTCTTACCCCTGCGAGTACGAGTCTTTAATATCTTTTCAATTTGATAGATTTCGCTATTATTTTTAACTTTTTGTAGTTCATAGTCATAAAAGCCGCCGAGAATCTCTTCATCTTTGGTATCACGCAGGTGATAAGTTATAGGTTTAGTGTCTAGGATTTTTGCCACTTTAAAAAGTTCTGTGGCTCACAAGTAATTCCCCTTTTCAAAAACATTAGTTGTTCTATTAATTCGAATAGTATCACCAACATGAATTATTTTTCTTCTTGACAATCGTTTCATTGGAATATTGTTTAAGAAAGGTGTCAATTCTATCATGATCAGAATGATGAACTTCCGTTGGCATAGAGTTGGACAATGATCGATGAGGTTGTTGATTATAAATCAACATGATTTTATCTAAATCATGAATAAAAGCCGGTGTATTTTTCAATGTACAATATCTTGAAATTAAAAGTCGAATAGTTTTCTCATCAATCGTTCGGCCAATGCAGCCTTTATAAGACTATGACAATGATAGAGCAGTGTATTATATTTCGCTAGTACTTTTGCAACATGGGGATTAACAAATTCACTACCGCGATCCGTTTGAATTTTTTATATGAATCCTGTTCGAGAATACTTTCAATGGCCTGAGCAACTTCAACGCCTCTCTTTGATCGCAATGGAATTGCATATGCATAACGACTATAAAACACTGATTGCAAGTAGAATGTACTTGTACGGTGTATTGTGACGTCGTTGAATCTCAAATAGAGCCAGGAGATCTGCTTGCATTATATGCAATGGGTAAAAGGCTTTAGTTTTTCGATATTGATTAGCACGAAGTCTATGATTTCTATGCAGAGTGTAACTTGATTCATTTGTAGATAGTCTTGTACACTTTTAGTGTGAACACCAGTGACTCAGGAAAGAGTGGTGGGGAAACTTAAACTCCCTGCCTCACCAATATCTTCATAAACACCTTTCAGAACTTCAACCATTTTGAACGTAAACACGTTGTGTAACGTCCGCTACCCTTTTGTATACTGGATGGTGATGGTGACATGATACGTTTTCGCTTTTTTTCCTCGCCACCATTGTCAAGTTTTTTTGCCACTAGGTGTGCTAGTATTTTCCAAGATTGATTTAAAATCTTCTTCTTATTCTTCTTCTTCATGTTTAATGGTGTTTTTGTTGTTGTTGATGATGATGCATGTTCATTTAATTTTTTTAGAATTTTTCTATTGCTAATAAGACTTTTGGGGAAGTTTAATGTATTTAGAAAGTTGTATAGATGAGCGTTAAATGATAAGAGTCCTTTACGATTTGTAACCATATCATAGATTAAATCAAGTAGATTATAGCTCTTGCCCTGAATTATAATCCCTTCCCATTGTTCTCAACTTGAATATGATCTTGACCACTTTCCATGAGATAGGTTAGGAGTCGTTTACTTGTGTTCACGATATGAGTGGGGTATTAGATTTCCAATTTTCAATACAATCGAATCCAATTCCTCCTTCTTTAATTGTGTTCCAGCAGCCTGAAGAGATCCTGAGGAGATGATTCTTTTTTTTGATCAATACCAGCAGCAGTGGCCTTCACACGATAGGGACTTATGTTTGTCCACTCGGCGAAGTGCATTCTTGAAGTAAAAGCAGTTTTTTATAATCCTCAATATTCTTCATTGTCAAGGAATTTCGTTTTTACTCAGATTGTTCTCAATAGTGTTCCAAGGGTGAGAGAGCGAGTTCTATTGGAGTCAATTTATAGGGTTTTGCCATTCTTCTCTCTCTAGAGAGAAAACTGTTTACAAGTCCTGCAATTATTGGCAGTAAAAGTCTGAAAAAGCTACCGCCTGCCTGAAGAAGTGGTTTCCTTTTAAAATTCTTTCCTTTCTTTTTAGAGGCCAATGTACGTACAATGGAACGATGTTGCTTTGCCTGTTGCTTAACTACTTCTGGCAGTTGAAAATTACCTTCGGTCAAAATTTTTAAACAAAGTTCAGATATTAGATTAATGAAATCATCGTCAATACCATGTTTGAGTATGGCTTCCTAAGCGAGGGTTTTGAAGTGCTTAGAACTGAAAACAGATGTCTATTTTCATGTAGTTTCTTCAGTGTCATGATAGCAACTAATAGGCTTTTTCGATCCTCGGGTGTATTTTTGATTAAGATCCAATAGGATATAGCCGTAGGGTTTATTAGTTGCCTGATTGTATGCTGAGAGCAGAAGTAGGGGGCGCCTGGATAGATTTGTTTATTGAGAGTTATTAGCGAGCTAAAATCACGAACAACTCTGTAGATGATATAGTAGGTGCAGTTCAATGCAAGTGTTCGCATGCATTTGCTCTGATGAAAGAGATTGTGTAGAACCAGAGTAACGGAAATCTTTTCATGATGAGAGCGAACAGTGAACAGTTGTAGCATTCCTGGGACGATTGTTCAATAGATTCAGCCAGATCGTCAATGATCAGCCAAGAGTTTGGTTCAATAATGCTGAAAACATCAAGTCCCTGTATGAATTGTATCTGCACAAACCCCGTCGTGGCATTTGCTTTTATTTTATCGTATGAGTCCTGCCAAATACTGTAACAATAGCATTTTTTTTCGGCTTTTCCACAAACATTTTATCGCAATTTTTAATTATTTATTTAAGAGTGTTGTTTTGCCTGACATTGACGGCCCACACAGAAACGATCTGAATGGTGTTTTAAATTGATACATATTCCCTTCAACGGTTCACCTAGACAACTAACTGTAGACTATGGCTGTCTAATGACTAAATAATTTCCCTATTACTACTCCGTTCAGAAGAAGAAGAAGAAGACGAATAAAGAATCATATTTTCTTTTATTATATGCATAAAAAGTAACAATACTTAGAAAAAAAATATCACATTGAACATGAAAGCACATTAAACATGAAAAAATACACGTTTTTAATTTATTTATAATAAAAAAATACAACATTTACATAGGCAACACGAGAAAAAAAAACACTTAAATAAATACACTTTTTTGTTTATTATTTATATAAAAAATACAACATTTGTTAGAATAAAGAACTTGAAAAATAATATCACTTTTATTTACAACATTTGGTTTGGGATCCCCCCACCCCCCGGGGGCGGCCGCTGTGGCGGGCCCGGGCCGGGGGCATTAAAATAGTGGAAATGATCTGCCTTGCACACACATTAAAAATTGTTTGTTGATATAGAAAGAAAAAAAGAATTAAAAAGAATTTAAAAAAACACAAAATTACCCAAAAAACCCTCCCAACCCAATTTATACTTTTTTTTTAAATAAATTTAAGTTAATTTTTCTAGCCCGAGTTGTTTTCTGTACTCTACAAATTCAACTCGGTCTGAAATTAAATAATGACCGTGTGGTAGTACCTTCACACCATCCTCAAGTACATAGACTTTGTTCGATATGGCAGACATGGCGTTTTTCTCACTCTAACTGTGTAGTTTTTTAAAATTGTAGAGAACGAATCACCATGACTTTCGCCCTTGGCACTAAACAACGTTCCACACAGTTTCTATACACACTCATATCGAAATTATTTTTTACAAAGTGTGTAGGTACCCCCTTGCAAACTTGTTTGATATCCTTGCTGTGCGTTTCCACACAGTATACCTTCGGACCAGGAAACACAGCACTGGATATCAGATCACTACCCGTTTCAGATTTTAGCATTAACAATTGATTTGGGGCCTGGCGTTTCACAAGCTCTGGGTAGAGGGATTCGTCCCAATTAGTGTAGTCCATTCGTGAGCTAATGTACTCGCCATTTTCCAAATCATTCAATAGACTTTCAGTTTTGACTTTTAACAGGAGTGAATCAGTGTCCCCGTAATACACTTGAAACTTGTTCCTCAATCGGCCACTATACCTTGCATACATTATAATAAAATGACAACATGAGTTTCTTGGATATTTCAGTTATTGCACTTCCACCTGCAATATTTTTATTTAATACAATGTTTTACTTTTCTTATGGTGTAGGCGCACCATATCAGAGTCTATGATTGTGAACGATGTGAAGTTTGTAACTGCAATGATTCGAGCACAATCATTGGGATTGGTTACAATGTAACATCGACTTCTGTTTCGTACGCTCTCGCACATTTTACCGAAAGCTGAGTTCAAAATGAGTTTATAGACTTCTTTTCAACTTTCGTTTTCGCTGTGAACGCTTACTGACAAAGGTGTCAATAAACGTTTTCATGTCAGGCTTTGATCAAATTGGAGGGCTCTATGAATCTTTGGTGACCTTGAAACCCATTGGACACCATCCATTTCAATAGCACGTGATGAACAAAGATATTCCTGTTTCGGGTTGAGGTCGGCAATTTGTTTTGTTTCGAAGGTACCCAGTGCATACTCCTGTCCTCTACTAATGATAAATTGTAGGGGGGCTCAGAGAGTCCCTACCCACCGGTCTATTTATGCACGGAAAAACAAAGTCTTTTACCGAGTCATGGATTTCCATGGGTAATTTCACCGTAAATTTCAAAAAAACCATCCCTGTGCCCCCATTCTCCTCAACACTGGCAATGTCGGGGAAATTCGAAGCACACGATTGTCAAGCCATTTATAATTGCCACACGGCAAACAGTAGTGAGACATTGCCGATGGGTAAAAAGAATTCATATCCAAAAAAAACTGCGTCCGACTTTTCATTTTTTTTTGGTGTGCTGTCCAGTCGGATCAGTTTTCAGGATACGATACCCGTGAAAAACATACCCCCACCCCTCATTTACCTCTCTACAAATAGATGCTGATCTACATCGGCAATCACACCTGTTTCTTGTTTGCTGATTTAAGTATCAAGTCCATCACCAAATGAGGAGTGGAAAAATAATAACCTAAATCCAACCCTAATTCCCCATAGATTTTATCCGTATTTTTGCACACAATGTCCAGAAGAGTGAGTACGTCACTGGCCAAGTATAGTTTACAATAATCCCACCCATTTTTACACCACCCTTTGCCCAAACCCTCTTAGCAAATTCGTAGTCGCTAGTGGTGCACTCACTCTCAGTAAGAGAATTGTTAAAAGCTTCAATGGGCGGTAGTGACACCTCATCTAGCCCTCGAGCCAGAGTTGTAATATTCATATGGATATATACCCTTACACGTTAATAAATCATACATTTCATTATCGGGGAAGCGCTGCTTCAGGAGGGGGAAGCTATCAAAATTGTCACTTTTTTCTGTACCTCAATCAATAGACTTAAAAATTTGGGGAAGAAGCTGAAAGAGTCTAAAAAACGGATTTTATTCAGGCACGTGTTACCCTTGTCAACTGTTTTCCACATGAATTCTAGTAGCAGTAGCTTCTCCGATGATTTGAGTATGATTTTATATGAAAAATAAACCATCTATCCATGCGTCATCTACAACTCGACCCTTGGCAATGGCGGGCCAACGCGGTAGAACAAACTTTAAGTCGTAATTGGAATTGTGTATAAAAACAGGTACGAAAATATTGTTGTCTAACGTTTAAATTGCATGACTGATGGGCTACCCCTCTAAAGTTTACTCCCTCCCGATGTAATTTGCTGCCACAAATGATCATGGTCGATCACCTTCCTCCTCCCCCCATTCCCAAACACCATCATCAAATTCTCCCTTGCAAACCCAACACATTTTACGATTTTTAATGACACTATGTTATCTGGTGATAGGAGCATAGGATAGTTTGTAATAACGAAGGCGCGAAATTGCACCGTTCGCTGTTTTGATTGGATGACCAATGCCGAGTGCATGCAGTCTTCACCGTCCCCCAACATCTCAACTACATCCAGCACTTGCATGGTATTATTGAAATCTCGTTGCGCGTGAGCGTAAGGGACCCCTACGGCTTCATGTAGTTTTAACACGATTTGAATTTGACGGATCGCACACGTCTGTCAGTTTCGCTTCGCAGTCTAAAGCGATCTTATTGCTCTGCAGGAGCGTGTTTTGGAAATTTTTAAAACGTAAGATCGCTCTTTCTCCGACTTACCGTCTCCAACGTCTGGTATCCATGACGTTTATAGTGTTTCATGTGATGCTTTAACTTAAAATCAGAGCGAAACTTGAGAGACATGTTGGACAGTAATAACACCACACCCCCACGTCCCTTTTTACCCTCACTTAGAACCCTACTAATATCCGTAATTGGATTGAAATGACCAATTGAATCGGAGTCTGTGGGTGGGGTGTATAGAAGCCACACCCAATGTTCTACTGATTCAATTGAAAGAGCCCGCACTGGAAATAATACACCCTTCTTATCGAAACGCTGGCCCTCCTCCTCAATTCTGTTTCATACTGTAACACCGTGACACCAATCTTTAAATGGTGCATTAGCCCGCTCAAAAATATTTATTCCTTTTAGTGTCACGGGAAATTGACCATTTAAACAATTAAAATCTACTTTGGGGAACTTTGAACCCTTCCTACCATTAACTGCCATTTCATCCAACTTTTTCCCTAGATGCATCTATTTGAAGGAGGTCTGTATGCGGCAATTAAAAATGCTTACTTGAAACACTGTAGCCTCGTATCGAAACAGATTCGTTGTATCCCCCTACATCCCTCTAAATCTGAATGATATTTTAAAACTATAGCCCTCTCCCCATGCCCACCTCTTACAATAAAAAATCCTTTTTGAAATCTTACGAATATTAAACATTTAAACTTTCAATAAATAAAACCACCGACCCACTACCCCCCTCGTTATAATTTTCCCACTTACTTTGAATACTATTATCCCAAATAAGAAAAACCTCCCATAATTTGATAAATGCGGTCGAATTGCCAACATCTCTGTGTGCAAGTATTTCGAATACATCTCACCGCATTTTCATTAAAAAAATATTTTTAGTGCTATCACTGTGATGCTTTTGAACTGACCCCCACTCCCCACACCCCATCTGTTGTTCAAGAATGGCTCGAATCTTATTATTATATAAATGTATAATGGCCGAGGGATCTGTTATTATATCTGTTATTATATACACTAGAGAGTGAAGGGATCACCGAAATTTGCGCTGTAGACCTTTGTGTGGTGCAAGGCAGAGTTGGAAAGAAAAAATCTGGAAGAGGGGGTACTGGTGTTGTTGTTGTTGTTGTTGTATTTCTACTAGTACTAGCTATATCATTAAGCGGAATGGTGGGGGGTGACACAGAATTGTCAATAACACCACTCCCAGTCTGTTCAATAACATTGGTTGGAGATGGCATGAGGTCCCCTAAGCCTGAGAGCACATATTCAAGGTGTTTGGGGACAATTGATCGAGCCAGCCTGTATTGTCCTGTGTTAGAATTTCGTTATGAGGACCTGGTTCAGTTGCACTAGTAACACCCCCTAAATGCTCACGCATAAAACTATCTGCCCACTCGGATCCTCAAGCATGTCAATATCAAAAGCTAAGTCGTCTAGGCTAGCCATATCCCCAAAAACATCATTAAAAAAACCTCTATGCCACTCCATATTCTCTAGAACTAATGTAGATTCATCACTGAACACCGTTGGTGGTGATAGAATTGGTCCAGTAAATGCTGATGTCTCATAACTCAATGGTGGTGCTATATCATTAATCTATAGTAAAAGGTTTTATTTTCTATGTAAAATATGCATTATTTTTCATAAAGTTGAAAAATCATGTTCATTTTTTTTTCCATACTATCCATAAAAACTCAATTTTTCCTAGAATTATTTTAAACTAAATACTTTTGCTTAAAGCATTATTTACAGAAAAAATGCATAATAAATTACAAATCTTGTTATAGTAACATAGACACAAACACAGAATAAAATAGTGAAAATCATTACATTGTTATGAATTTGCAATATTCATTATACTGTCTCCATGAATTATCGAGTAGATGCGGCGCATGCACCGCTCACACACACACACACACACACCACAAGCACGCACACACCACACGCACACACATACACTTATATAAACAATCATTACGCCGTTATTGAATTTGCAATATTTCATTATAGTATCTCAATGAATTATCGAGTAGACGCGGTGCACACACCACACACATACACACACACACACACACACACACACACACACACACACACACACACACACACACACACATACAACAATCATTACACCGTTATTGAATTTGCAATATTCTTTATACTATCTTAATGATTTATCGAGTTGATGCGGCGCATGCACCGCTCACACACACACACACACAGACACACACACACACACACACACCATACAACAATCATTACGCCGTTTATTGAATTTGCAATATTCATTATACTATCTCAATGAATTATCGAGTAGACGTGGGCGCATGCACCGCACACACACACACACACACACATACACACACACAACCACACACACATACAATAATCATTACGCCGTTGTTGAATTTGCAATATTCATTATACTATCTCAATGAATTATCGAGTAGATGCGGGCATGCACCGCTCACACTCACACACACACACACACACACACACACACACATACAACAATCATTACGGACGTTATTGAATTATCGGGTATACAGAAAAATAAGCGGCAAAATGTACCGCTCACACACACTCCTTCAAACTTGACTTTTTTTGAAAATGAATCATTAAGCGAGAAATAATATTTGAAAACTCACATTTAAATTTGCGCTTGCATGTCGAGAGCTGTAGGGGCCACATCATTCTCGCCTTGCATTGGTCGTGAAGGGCCCGGCAATGCTTGATAGGGGGTGACCCCCCGATCTTCACTAGATGAGGACTGATGCATTATGAAAATCTATCCATTCTTTCTTGAATTTTCTGCCATGTTGCATAGAGGTTTGTGCAGAGCTGACACTGGCTTGAGAGGCTCTGGCTGGGTCCAGAGAACTTGTAATGGAGCTAGCATATCTGATGATTGATGGTCTTGCAGCTTGCATCGATGTGATATCACCCCATCTTGGTCTCTTTTCGGAGGGGGGGGGGGGGTAATTGTATGAATCCACCTCCACATCCTTTAAAAAAAGAAGAAAAATTTAGTAAGAAATAATAAGCCCTCTTTTACAGATAAATTGCCCTCTAAAGTTTATTCTGGTGTTTGTAGCACACTATGTTTTAGCACTTTAGAAATATTTAAAAAGAAAAGCTTTTAAAGTAAAATTTTGGAAAATTTTAAGTTTGGGGGGAAGGGGGATTTCAAAAACATCCCCCCATAATATAATTTATGAAAAAGCCCAGCTTTGGAACGAAAATAAGCCATTTCCGTAAAAAAACTAAACCTAAACTATAAAGCTTTTTTGAACGTAAACACTAGTTTTTTGTGAGAAAAACTATAGAAAATACATTTCTTTGGGCCAAAAGTCAACCTTGGTTATGAAAAAGTGCAGCTTTGGAACGAAAATAAGCCATTTCCGTAAAAAATCTAAACTATAAAAGCTTTTTTGACCGTAAACACTAGTTTTGTGTAAGAAAATTATAGAAAATACATTTCGCTGGGTCAGATGTGAACCTTTGGTTATGAAAAAGCCAAGCTTTGTAACGAAAATATTTCATTTCCGTAAAAAACTAAACTATAAGGTTTTTTTGAACGTAAACACCAGTTTTTTGTGAGAAAAATTATAGAAAATACATTGGCTCTTTGGGTCAAATATGAACCTTTGGTTATGAAAAAGCCCCAGCTTTGGAACGAAAATAAGCCATTTCCGTAAAAAAACTAAACTATAAAGCTTTTTTTGAACGTAAACACTAGTTTTTTGTGAGAAAAATTATAGAAAATAGATTTCTTTGGTTCAAATGTGAACCTTTGGTTATGAAAAAGCGCAGCTTTGGAACGAAAATAAGCCATTCCCGTACATGGTAAAAACTATACTATAAGCTTTTTTGACCGTAAACACTAGTTTTCGTAAAAAAAAATTATAGAAAATATATTTCGCTGGTTCAGATGTGAACCTTTGGTTATGAAAAAAGCCAAGCTTTGGAACGAAAATAGGCCATTTTCGTAAAAATTAAACTATAAAGCTTTTTTGAACGTAAACACTAGTTTTTTGTGAGAAAAATTATAGAAAATACATTTCTTTGGGGTCAAATGTGAACCTTTGGTTATGAAAAAGCCAAGCTTTGGAACGAAAATATGCCATTTACGTAAAAACTAAACTATAAAGCTTTTTTTTCACATCGTAAAACCCTCTTAATCATGGAATACAATTGAAAATAAAATATATTCCCTTTAATTAGACTAGAATACAATTTTCTCTCTTTTGTCAAGGAACATCCTTGTTGTAATTCATTAAGCATATGCCATTAATTTATGATAGCAATAGCGTGAGAAATTTGAGTCCCAAAACAGTCACTCTCTTTATAACACCGAAGCTTTTCATTCAAACCGGAAAAAGACAGCACATTTTAGATAGACGATGGGAAAAGGACATTTTTGAACGAAAAAAAAAAACTGTTTCAAAACAATTAAAACTTGTAAACATAGCAGTGGTGGATGGAGAGAATTTATTTACATAATAGAAAAAAGCATACTTAGCGTTTTCTAGCGAATATACTGATCATATTTAAAAGTTTGTATTGTCGGAGGGGAGGGGGGCTAAGTCCCCTTGAAATTTGAATTTACTAGTAAAAAAATAAAACGATTGTTTTTTTGGAAATAAAGAATGAAAGGGTACTCACATTGAAAATAGAAATATCCATTGTTTCAGAGTTAATAAAATCCAGTGTACTATGCTCGATATGCTAAACATAATGAAAATTAAATTCCAATGCATGACCATTTTATACGATATTTCAATGACGAAAAAAACGGATGTTACCTCGAAAAAACCACTATGGTCTAGTTGCATAAATTTGTGCATGCCCCCAAAACATGTTTGACTACTTTATAACATACCAGTTTTTAAGAATGTGCACGTGAAGTCATGACGTACATTTATTGTGCAATTGCCAACAAAAAACAGAAAAAACCTGTTTGACCACATTACATTATTACGACCATACTCTCAAAACATGTATGACCACATTATAGATTGCCAAGTTTAAAAAAAACCTTGACTTTAGTTTCATAACATGCATTTATAGTGTGCCAACTTTTAAAATATTCACGCGTGAGTTTAATGACACAACCATGGGTTTTTCTTGCGCAATTCCAATGTATATTTTCATGTACCGTTCAAATCAACAGCAATTTCAATGTATATTTTCATGTGTAATTGAAAGTGCTTAATAGATAACTACTCTCTCACGCCCACCTTTTACCTAACAACATCCAATCCAAATATAGCAATTTTGTTCAGCGTAGTTGATTTCTAGATAGAAATTATGTTTTTGAGGAAAGACACTCCCCACAGCCCTCAGGGTAAGGGTTGTACGTTATGGCCTGGGGTCATATAAGGTTTTTAAAGAAAGTGTTGTCTTAGAAACTTCAAAAAAAGGCTCATTCAATCGGAAATTCAAAGGGTTAGTGCCCTTTTTAATAGTCAAAAGTTATTGGAGGGCAACTAACCCCCCTCTCACGCCCACCTTTTCCCAAAACACATCCCAATAAAAATTTTTAAGATAGCCATTTTACTCAAAACGTAGTCAAAAGTTCTGAAAATTAGGTCTTGAGGATGACAAACTCCTCCATGGCTCTCAAGGCAAGGGTTGTAAATTATTTGCCCTTGGGGCATATAAGGTTCTTGTAGAACGCGTTGTTTTAGAAACTTCAAAAATGGCTCATTCAATTGGAAAATTGAATCGGCTAGTGCCCTTTTTAATAGTCGAAAGGGATTGGAAGGCAATTAACATCCCATCCACACCCACCATTTTACCAGAAACATCCAATCAAAGTTTTGAGATAGCCATTTTATTCCACGCAGTTTAAAGTTCAGGAAATTATACCTTTGATTCGAACACTCCCTCCACAGTCTTCAGGGCAAGGGTTATAAGTTAATCCCTGGGTTTATAAGTTTTTATTTAAATCTTTGTCGTAGAAACTTGAAAAAAAGGACTCATTCGATTGGAAATTCAAAGGGCTAATGCCCTTTTTAATAGTCTCGAAAGTGATTTGAGGGCAACTAACTCCTTCTCACGCCCACCTTTTCCCCAAACACAACAAATCAAAATTTTTAGATAGCCAATTTATTCAACGTAGTTGAAAGTTTTGGAAATTAGGTCTTTTACGATGATGACCCCTCCACCCCACAGCCCTCAGGGTTAAGAGTATTAAGTTATGCCCTAGGGGTATATAAGGTTTTTTCTTATAGAAAGCGATGTGTAGAAACTTTAAAAAGGGCTCATTTAATTGGAAATTGAATGGGCTTTTGCCTTTTTAATGGTCTAAACAAGTGATTGACGGGCAGCTAACCCCACTCTCACATTCACCATTTCCCAAACACATCCAATCAAAATTTTGAGATATCCATTTTGTTCAACGTAGTCAAAAGTTCTGGAAATTAGGTCTTTTAGGGGGATAACCCCTTCAGAGCCCTCAGTGCAAGGGTTTGTAAGTTATGCCCTGGGGGCGTATAAGGTTTATATAGAAAGTTGTTGTAGGAATTTTCAAAAGGGGCTCATCTGATTGGAAATTGAAATTGCCCTTTTTAATAGTCGAAAGTGAGTGGAGATTAATTACCCCCCCTCTCACGCCCACCATTTCCACAAAAACACATTCAATCAAAGTTTAGATATAGCCATTTTGTTCAACGTGGTCGAAAGTTCTGGAAATTATGTATTTAAGGATGAAAACCCCCAGTGCCCCAAGGCAAAGCTTGTAAGTTATTCCCTGGGGCATACAAGGTTCATTAGATAGATTTGTCGTAAAAACTTCATAAGGGGCTCATTCATTTGGAAATTGAGAGGGCCAGTGCCCTCTTTAATAGTTGAAAGGGATTGGAGGGTAACTAACCCCCTTTCACGCCCACCATTCCCCCAAACACATAGAATCAAAATATACAGATAGCTATTTTGTTCAACCTTGCAGAAAGTTCTGGAAATTAGGTCTTTGAGGATGACAACCCCCCCCCAGCCCTCAGGGCAGGGTTGTAAGTTACGCCTTGGAACATATAAGGTTTTTTGATCAAAAGCGTTGTGGTAGAAACTTCAAAAGGGCTCATTTGATTGGAAATTGAAAGGGCTAGTGTCTTTTTTAATAGTTGAAAAAGATTGGAGAGCAACTAATGACCCTCTCCACGCCCACAATTTTTCACAAAACACATCCAATCAAAATTTTGAGATAGCCATTTTGTTTAACGTAGTTGAAAGTTCTGGAAATTAGGTCCTAGAGGATGACAACCACCCTCATATAGCCCTTATGGTAAGGGTTGTAATTTGTGCCCTGGGGACATATAAGGTATTTATTGAAGGTGTTTTCGTAGAAAAACTCAAAAATGGCTCAATCGATTGGAAAATCGAATGGCCTAGTGCCCTTTTTAACAGTCGAAAATGATTGGAAGGCTTGACGTTTTTATAGTAAAGATCGATTTGGGTATAATACATTATTTTTTGTTGTTGTTGTTGCTTAGACCAGGGCACTTTGTATCGAAGGAGTTGTCGTAGGAACTTCGAAAAGGGGCTCATTCAATTGAAAATAGAAAGGGCTGATACCCTTTTAATAGTCAAAATTGATTGGAGGGAAACTAATCCCCCTCCCACGCCCACCCTCCCATTTGCCTTTATGTTTAAAAAACTAAATTTTGCCTTGAGTCTAAATCAAAATGCACTGTGTTAATGCTAATTCCCAGTAAGGCATCTCAGCAGTATCCCAAGAACGACTGAGGGTATTAAGTTCAAACTTTCGGGACGGTGTAGGAAAAGAAAAAAGAAAACAGTAATGGATACAGTATAAGTATTATTTTCTTTTTCCCTGAAAAGACTATGTCAATATAAAAGGAACAGAAATTAATTAAAAAACTTTTTCCACAAAAATAAGTTTTTCGAAGAAAAATAAAGAAACTCCATTAAACAAAAATGAGCAAAAAAATTAAATAAAATAATCTACCAAGCGTGAAACTACCACAAATCAGCATCGATAAATAAATGAAACCCAAAAACGAACAGAAATTAGAATAAATAACCGAGTCAAACTCAAAACGAGCAGAAATTTACATAAGTTGGGCTCAAAAACCCAATATGCCTTCCCAAGACCAGAACATAATTTGCACTTTACTGAAAAAATACAAAATGAATGTGAATTGTTAGTTTAATATACATATACTGATATTTAGCAATCCAAAAAGGTTAATATTATTTGATTTATTAAAGTTATAAAAGTAAAAAACATTTATATTTTGGAATTATATATTTTCCACCGGAGAAAAAATCTTGGATACGTTATTATTTTTTTTCCTTTTTTTT
>JAPEVW010000409.1:30000-75000 GCA_027921565.1 Artemia sinica
TTGTAAGAAAAATTTTCTCCAGTCCATCTATATATTTTTTATTCTAAATCTTCATGACAATGTTTTTATGGCAATCTAGTCAAAACTCAGTAGTAATAAAAATCAAAAGACACTATTTATAGCGGGATTCTTAAACACACTTACATGCAATACACTGTGAACTTTTCAAGGATAATTATGATACATTCATGGACTGGTTGAGAGAATGGGTTTGACAATTGAGCCTTTAACCAAGAAATGATAGAAAAAGAAGAAAAAGTACCACAACATGGTCTTCCATCAGTTTAAGAACATAGAAACTTTCAAACCCTGTTTAACATCAATCTCTTCTCGATAAATTACCAAGGTAAAGAAGAAAACAATGAAGATCTGAACCATTAAGATAGTATATTTTTCTAAATCATCAAAAACTTAAGGAGGGATTTTACTTACATGTTCAGTGGTGAAGGCTAAATTGGTTCAAAGACGCCCATAGATGCTACTTTTTCTTTTCCATAGTTTATCATGAAAAAGTTTAACGACGGTTCCTTCAAGACGCAGGTATTATTGATTTTTTTTCAAGACGCAGGTGTTTGTGACATAAAAGAGGGTGTTTTTGTCAAGATACAGGTGTTTGTTACGTAATAGGGATTGTTTTTTTTTCCTTGATTGTTACGTTACATTAAAGGACTTGCGTGTCTTGTTTTGCTAGAATTCAGGGCCAAAACAATTATGTTTTGAGGAGGACACTCCCCCGCAGCCCTCAGGGCAAGGGTTGTAAGTTAGGCCCTGGGGGCATATAAGGTTTTTATAGAAAGCGTTGTCGTAAAAAAAACTACACAAAAGGCTCATTCGATTGGAAATTCAAAGGGCTAGTGCCCTTTTTAATAATTCAAAGTGATTGAAAGGCAACTAACCTACCTCTCTCACGCCCACCTTTTCCCCCGGACACATCCAATCAAAATTATAAGACAGCCATTTATGTTCAACGGAGTTGAAAGTTCACAAGTCAATCCATAAAAATGAATGTGCCTAGTCAGTTTTTAACATACATATACTGAATATTTGGTAATCAAAATGTTATTGTTATTTGATTTATTAAAGTTATAAAAGTAAAAATATTTATATTTTTTCAGTAAAAGTGCGAATTATGTTCTGGCTTTGGGAAGGGCATAGGGGTTTTGAGCCCAACTTATGTTAATTTCTGCTCGTTTTTTAGTTTGACTTGGCTATATTTATTGTAATTTCTGTTTCGTTTTGGGTTTTCAATTATTTATCGATGTTGATTTGTGGTAGTTTCACGCTTGGTAGATTATTTGATTTTATTTTTGCTCATTTTTTGTTTAATGGAGTTCTTTACTTTCCTTTGAAAAACTTATTTTTGTGGAAAAATGTTTCTATAATTAGTCTCGATTAAAGAATTGGTTTTTCAAAATATTAAACTTAGCAACCCTCATATTACAGGCCCCTTAGAGGTGGAAATGAGGAAAATAGTAAAAAACTGCTTTTTGACCTCATATTTGATCAGTACGGCTACTTTAATTTAATATAAAATAATCCTTTAGCCGCAGGAATCCGGCAAATAATAATCTGCGTACTTTACTCTCCTACCTGTTCCGTGAAAGCTGAAAATTGATACTGGGGTACGGAAAAACTTGATTTCTGATATCGGACTCAGATTCTTTCATTTTTGATTTGACAGAAAACGACCAATTAAACCAAAAAATACACCCAATTAAATATTCCGATTCCCTCCCCCTCATTTTCCCCTTCAAGGGGTTTTCGGATAGTTGTGCAAAGGGGATTCGGGAGGATTTTTTTATGTTATTTAGCTGATTTTTTTAACATTTTGGTGTAAAAGAAAATTCTGTTGCAATTTCCCCGAGGTCAAACCGTATTTTTCCTCCACTAATGGTTCAGCACCCTAAGACGAAGTGGCGAAAATCTGAGTTTGCTCAATCTGAAAAATAATAAAATCGAAAAAAAATTATATCAAAGAAAAACCAAAATACAGTCAAAATCTCAACCCTAGATGGTTAGTCTTCTAAAACATAATGGAAAAATCTGATTTCTATCAATCCAAAAAATGTTAAATTAAAAAAAAGCCTTATATTAAAGAAAAAATTAAATCACGATCAAATTCTTAATTCCTAGATAGGTTAGTACTCTCTGACAAAGAAGCAAAATCCGAGTTTGATCACTAAAAAAAAATAATAAAGTTGAAAAAAGCCTTATATTAAAAAAAAGATTATAACATGGTCAAACTGTCAAACTCTAATTGGGTCAGTGCCCTAAAACAAAAAGTAGCAAAATATGAGTTTGATCAATCCAAAAATAATAAAATCGGAAAATGTATTCTAATAAAGAAAAAAAATTAAAAAACGGACACACATTCTTCACTATGTAGTATCATTCATGTTTCAGATATTTCAATGGGGGACACATATTTTCTTTGTATTACAACGATTATTACACTTTGAATGACTAGCCTTTAAAAAAAGTTAGATTTCCGAAAAAAGGGGGAGAGAGGCTTTCCCACTGAAAGTCAAAGAGTCTCAATGAAAATCAGCAAAAAAACAGAATTTGCATTGTAAATGGTGCATTTAAATTATTGTCCTGATTAGAATGATTCTGAATACATTAATTTCATTAGGTTTTCATATTATCTGTCAAGGCCTATGAGCCTGAAGAGAAAACTTGCATGATTTTTTGAAAGTGGGTGGTGTTGGGGTACCCAAAAAGTTCAGATATGTTAATAAAAGTTCCAGCATTAGATTCAACATGTCATAAATCCTATTGTAGAAGATTTAAAGCTCCTATTAGATTGAACATATCTTTCCATAAGATTTCGTTGTTGGGAGTTTTCTGCCAGCGAGAAAAATTGTCTTAGAAACTGATGGATGAGGTAAGAAGAAGGTCTCATTTCGGCTTGACTTTGCCTCCCAGGTTTGATAGATTATGACATCTCTCTAGATTTTAGTTTTATACAAAAGGAATTAGACTTACTCCATAGGATTTGGGGTCAGGAACGACCTCTTAAAAAACAGGAATTGGAGCTGCTAGATAGGAAAAATTGGCCAGGAAAAAAGGAATTAGACTTGCTGGTTAGGGCAATGTTTCAGGAAGCTAGCAAAAAAGGATTGAACCTGCTGGATTTGATTTGTCGTCGGAAAAGAAGGAGCAGGACATGCTGGATACGGCGATGTGTCAGGGATTCTCAACTATCCAGGATTATTTGTTGTTTTTCTTTAGTAAAATGCAAATTATATTCTGGTCTTCAGAAGACATGGGTTTGTCAGCCTTACTCCTTTCAACTTTTGCCCGTTTTGAGTTAAACTAGTCAGACGAGGTATTTTCCAAGGAGGAATTTTTGCGGGGGGGGAGGGGTTGTATTTTTGGTTGGCTATTTTTAGTGGGTTTTTTTCGGGGGAATTTTTTCTGGAAGGGTAGTATCCACAGGGGGTTATTTTCCATGGTAGTTATTGTCAGGGTAGATGGGTATTTTTTTTTTTTCTTCTTTTATTTTTGGGGGAGGGGAGGGTAAATGCTTAGAATTGATTGAACAGATTTTATAGAAATCCGTCGAAAAAAAGCTTGCCATTCTTCTTGTCACAGAAGGAGGGAGATTTGACGAAAAATGCAGATAATGATCATTGTGGGTGGGTTTACTTTAGATTGAAAACTTCATAGTTAGGAGAGTGGGCTTATTTCTTAGAATTGAAAACCATTTAAGAAAGGAAGTATCCCTGAATCTTCTAACTCTAATGTGAATGAAGCTTTTGAATCGAAAGTGTTGAAATATACCAAAAATTTTTAATGAATCCTTTCCCATGTTACCAAATAGACCAAATATTGCCAGCAAAAACAAACTGGAAAGATTTATTCAAGGTAAAAACACTCGAAGCTGAATTTTCTATGAAATCCAAGTTTTTCAAGAACTAGAATCTATGAAATCCAAGAACGTTTCCAAATAGGGGGACGAAAAGGGTTTCCTTTGATAAACCTATAATCTAAAGAAAAACAAAATGTCTCTGAACATCCTCATGCCTTTTCAAGATCAAAACATAATTTCTACATTACTGGAAACAAAATATATTTTTAACATTTTCAGTTTTCAACTTTAATAGACAATTAAACTGATAATCCGCAGTCATTTTTTTCTTTTTTCCAGTGAATTAAAAATTATATTATTGTTCTTTTTAGTTTTATTCTGTTATTTATATAATTTTGAAGATTTAACTGCCTTTCCATGACAATAAGTTCAAATGAAGATAAATCCTTTGAATAGACAGTGAAAAATATTCACAAGAAATACCACATATTTTGGGTCACATATGCAGTGACTGTCATCAGTAGTAATACTTGTGATATTACTATTGATGATGGTCACTGCAAATGTGACCAAAATATCCAGTATTTTTTTAGAAAATTTATCACTGTCTATTAAAAGGCTTTATCCTCATTTGAACTTTTATTTATTGGACTCTCATATTCATTATAATTCTGTTCGTTTTGGGTTTCCTTAATTTATTGATGGTGATTTGTGTTAGTTTTATTGTAGGAACATGATGTGACAAAAAATGTGTTCATTTTCGGTTTAATGGAGCTATGTCCTTTCTTTTTAAATCGTTTTGCTTAGTTTAAAAGTTTAGAGAAAAGTAAATTTTGTTATTTTTTATGACCATAATCCTACTATGCCAAAAAATTGCGGGCCTCAAATTTTTTTCTGGGTTTGTTTCAAAATAAATTTGCTTTGGAGGATGACTGCTTACCCTCCAATCTCTTTCGACTCTTAAAAAGGGCAAGAGAACTTTTTGATCTAGTTCAACATCTGCCCACAGGCTCCTTCAAGTTTCACCTAAATAAATTTAGCTTGCGTAGCAGTAATATTGTATTAGTACTAGCAACAGTATCCGCATAGTACCTATGGTTTCTTCATTATCTCCTTTAACACACACTGAAAGTATAAACTAAATATTACAAATCCATTCTTCAAGTATTTCTTGTACATACCTTTGACAACCTATTTGGGCATAGTGTGTCTTAATTTAGTTCCATTAGAGTTTTAGTATTTCTCAATTTCTATGCCTTAATACCCTTAGTCTTACTTGCAGCAGTAGTAGTAGTTGCAGGAGAATACATTCCCACAAAATGTCCTGTTAGTTTCAAATTGACAAGCCAAACTGTTTCAAAGACAAACTGTTTCCATCCTAATTAAAAAATAGCATGTATGCACAAAATAAGTAGTGGCCTAGGGTTCAAGTCGGAACTTCAAGGGGGTTCTGTGAAAAGGGAAGTGGAAAAACCCTGGAGAGTGACCTGGGGAAGAGAGTATATGGAAACCAAGCCTCCATGTCTTATAGGATATCAAAATACAAAACCTTTTTAGGAGAGTTTAAAAACCAAAGGAACGTTTTGGGTGATGGAGTTGAAAATTTTAAGTAGTCAGATACAATACTATAGCGTTACCTGCAGTAAGGGCCATATGGCTTCAAAGTACATTATTGTTACTATTTTTTTTCCAGAGGCACTTAATATGAAAGGAATGGTCGCATAAACTTCCAAGTAGGGTATTTGATTGGAAAATTGAAAGTTCTAGCGCTCTTTTAAAAACAGTAAAAAGTGATTGAAGGGCAAACTAAACTCCTTACCCGCCCTCCCCCGAAATGCTTTGGATAAAAATTTTAATATAGACAATTTGTTAAAATAGTTCAAAGATAAAAGAACAAAAACCTTGATTTTGACACAACCTCCTCAGAGTCAGGGGGTAGGTGTTTATAGTTGTAACCATGGAGCAAATAAGGTTTGGATTGGTTTTCAAAATACTTTCAAAGATAAGATAAAGCCCCCCCCCTACTAAACTTATTAATAACTGTGTTTTATTCCAAACTTAAGGGAACTGGAACCCTAACCCCTCATTGCACTCCCCCCACTATTGATTGTTCCCTCACTCCTGCCCTTTCCCCCAAGAAGCTTCTGATAAAATTTAAGACAGGGTTTTTGTTATAAATAGTTCAAAAATAAACTAAAAGAAAACTCCGATGTCGAAATAACTCCCAGAGCCCAGGGGTAGGTGTTATGAGTTATACCCCGGAAGCAAATAAGGTTTCTATTGAAGTGTATGTAAGACACATCAAAGATCAGATAAGTTAGATCATCCCCCCTCCATTCTAAAGAAAATTTATTAACGATATTTTATTCTAAAGCTTAAAGGAGCTGACCCCTGACCCTTAAAGATCTGATCTCCCCCCCCCTCCCCCCAAAAAAATTATATTTTATTCCAAAGCTTAATTAGCAATTTATCCCTAAAAAAATTATAGGAGCTGACCCCTGCCCTCCTTGACGAGCTACCCGCCTCCTCCCCCCAAAAAAAAAATACTAACAATGATTTATTCAAGAACCTAAAACAACTGGTCCCTTTCCTTCGATAGTCTGACTCTTCCCCACCCCTAAAAAAATTCTTATTAATGATATTTTGTTCGAAAAATTGGGAGCTTACCCCTGGCCCTCAATGGCATTCCCCTCCCTCCCCCTCGTAAAATCTTATGAACAATATTTTATTCCAAAAACTTATGAGAGCTGAGCCATGGCCCTATATATCCCCCTCCCCCCCAAAAAAGAACAAAATATTTTAAACAATATTTTATTTTGAGGTTTTTAGGGACTGACCCCAAGGACTCCATGGGAGGACCCTTTCCCCCTCCCTATTTTAAATATTCAAAAAAACTTTATTAACGATATTTTATTCCAAAACTTTGGGGAACTATGCCTTGGCCCTCATTACCCCCTCCCGAAAAAATCATAAACACGATTTTATTCTAATCCTATAGGGACCTAACCACTGGTCCTCTGTGGCCGTCCCTCCTCCCAAAAAAAGAAGAAGAAGTGAAAATAACAATATTTTATTTAAAAACTTATGGGATCTAACCCCTGGCCCTCCACGGCCCAGCTCCCTACACCTCGAAAAAAACAATTAAAGATAATTTATTCAATAACTTATAAGACCGAACCCCTGACCCTCCATGCGTCCCCCCACCAAAGAGCACGATATTTTAACTTATGGGAGCTGAAAACAGGCGCTCCATTCCCTGATCCCCCCTAATAAAATAATAAAAAATATTCTCTTCCAAAAATTATGAGATCTGACCCCTGGCACTTTAGGTCCTGACCCCTACCCCTCCCCCGCCAAAAATCATTACAATGTTTTATTACAAACTAAAAGAAACTGACACCTGGGTCCTTGATGGACCAATAACTCTCCTCCCCCAAAAAAAAACAATAATTAAACATATGAGGAACTAATAGGAGCTAACCCATGGCCTTCCATCACCCAAACCCCCTCTAAAAGTATTATTAATGACACTTTAATTCAAAATCATGGTAATTGAACCCTTACATTCATTTCCTGACAACTCCTCCCCCCAAAAAAAACAAAAAAACAACAACAACAAAACAACAAACAAACAAACAACAACAAAATAAAACAAACAAAAGACGATACGTTATTCACAAACTTACGGGGACCTCAACCCAGGCTCTTTATTGCCCTCCTTTTTCTTCCTTTCTAAACATTGAATCATTTCAACTTACGAGAAATTACTCCAGGCCCTGCATGGCCTGCTCCTCTCCCTAAGAAATTTAATATTTATTCCTTTCATGAATATCCTTCTCATTTAAAAACAATAAAAACTACGTTATTTTATTGGAAAACTCAAAGAAGGGGACTCTTGGCCTTCTTTGCCCTATCGCCATGCAGTAAGAGCTAATCCCTTACCCTCCCTGGCTAAAAAAAAACTGCCCAACCTAAAGAAAAAAAATTAACGACATTTTATTCCGAAACTAATGGAAGCTGACACTTCGCCCTCTATTGAATGGCCTCCCCCTCCCACAACCAAAAAATACAATATTGTATCCTTGAGCTTATGGAAGCTGATTCCTGACTCTCCATGGTCCAAACCCCCCCCCCCCTAAAAAAAAAAAATCAAATAGTAATGGTATTTCATTCCAAAACTTATCGGACCTGACACCTGTGCTCTCCAAGTCCCAACACCCTTCCCCCCCCCCCTCTCACAAAAAAACAACAACAAAAAACAAAAAAAAATACTCGGTAATGGTATTGTGTTCCATAACTAAAGGGAGCTCACCCATTGCCAAAAAATCTCAACGTCCTCCCACCCTGAAAATAAAGTTGGGATATTTCATTCGGAAACTTTTTGTAGCTGACTCTTGTGCATCCGTGGCCAGATCCCTCCTCCCACCCAATAAAAAGCTTATTAACAATATTTTATTCCAAAATTTAAGGAATCTTACTGACCCCTTACCCTCCCTGGAACGACCCCCTGTCTCAATTGTTTTTTATTAACAACATTTTATTCCTTAGCATGTGGGAGCTGATCCCTGACCCTCCGTGGTCTAACCCCCTCTCCTCAAAAACAATTTATTAACGATACATTATTTACAAACTTAGGGGACCTAACCCCTGGTCTTCCACGGCCCGACCGTCTCCTTACTCCACTGAAAATAACAAAATATGAGTGATAAATCAGTTCAAATATTATGGTGGCTGAACTCTGGCCCTCCTTGGCCCAACCCAGCCCCAAATGCTTATCAACAATATTTTATTCCCAAACTTATGGGAGCTAACCCCTGGCTCTTCTTGGCACGGCCATATAGTCCAAAACTTATGGTGGCTGACCTCTGACCCCACTTAGCCTGATCCCCTCCCCCTGATGAAAGCTTTACTTACTAAGAAAAGTTTTGATTATATTTTATTTCATTTAAGAAACTGTGCCATATAACCCCTTGCCCTTCATTGCCCGACCATCCCCTCTCCCAAAAAAAAATATATTATAGACGATGTAGTCCAAAACTTATGGTGGCTGACCTCTGACCCCACTTAGCCTGATCCCTTCCCCCTGATGAAAGCTTACTAACGATATTTTATTCCAAGACTTATGGGAGCTGACCCCTGGCCCTCCAAGGTCTTACGCTCTCCCCCTCGAAAAAGAATTAATTGCGTTATTATATTCTTAGGTTATTCCAAACGTATTAGAGCTGACCCCTGGTCCTCCATTGCATGAAACAAACCCCCCCCCTAAAAACTAATTTCAACTTATGGTTGCTTCTGGAATCTAAACCTTGGCCTTCCATGGCCTGACCCTCACCCTACAATAATAAATATAATTTATTGCAAAACTTTTGGGAGCAGACCCTATAACTCCGTCTCCCTGGCCTCCCCTCCTCCTAAAAAATAAGATGCTTTGTTGAAAAATTTTCGGAAGCTTATCCCTGGCACTTTCTGGCCCAAACCCCGCCCCCTCTTCTTTTCACGCTCTGCTGATTTTGGATTAATAATTTTAACTTTCGGGAGCATTTGGAAATGACCCCTGGCCCTCAATGGCCTTGCCTCCAGAAAAAAAAAAATATTTTACGATATTTGTTTCTAAGGCAATTGAAACCGACCAGTTGTTCTCTATTGCCCTCTCTCCCCTCTAAAAAATTCTGATATTGTATCCTGGAGCTTATGGGATCTGATCCCTGGCCCAACCCCCTCCCCCACAAAAATAATATTAACAATATTATATTCCAAAACTTATTGGAGCTGACCCCTGGCTCTCCAGGCCTGACGCCCTAACCACCACCCCCCCCCCCTTCTAAAAAAAAACTAAAACGACTCAGTAATGGCATTTTATTCCGAAACTTAAAGGAGCTGAACTCTTGCCCTATATGGCTCTATATCTTTCTGCTCCCCAAAAATAATTAGAATATTTCATCCGAAAACTTTTGGGAGCTGACCCCTGGCCCTCCATGACAAGACCCTTCCCCCCACCCAAAAAAAGCTTATTAACGGTATTTTATTCCAAAATCAAAGGGAGCTGACCCTTTACCCTCCCTGGAAAGACCCCCTATCTCAATTTTTTTTATTCCAAAGCGTATGGGAGCAGAACCCCTAACTCTCCGTGGCCTTACCCAATCCCCTCAAAAAAAAATTATTAACGATATATTATTCAAAACCTAGGACACCGAACCCCTGGTCTTCAATGTCCCGAACTTCTCTTCCCTCCTCCTCCTACAAAAAAAAGAATAAAACGTGAGAGACTAATTAATTCAAATATTATGGTAGCTGACCTCTGGCCCTCGGTCGCCTGACCCAACCCCAATGTTTTTCAGCAATATAGTATTCCATGGCAAAAAAACATAATGATATTTTATTCAAAAGTTTATGGGAGTTGACCCCTGTTCCTCTGTGGCCCAAACATCCCCCTCTTGATTATAGCTGAACCCTTACCCTCTATGGACCAACTCTCTCCTTGTCCAAAACAGAAAAAAAATATTAATAATATTTTTTTCATTTTGTTTAATCTTAAAAAAAATACAGACAATATCATATTCAAAAAAAAAAAAAAAACTTATAAGAGCTTGAACTTGGCCCTCTATGGCCTGATCTCCCCTCTTTCTAAAAAAACAATTATTAACCACATTTTGTTCTGGAACCTGTATGAGCAGATAACTGACCCTCAATGATCCCCCCCCTCTCACTCCAAGAAATATTAGCGATATTGTGTTCCAAAACATGTTGATGAGCTTACCCCGTGCCCTTCATGGCCAGTTTCTTCCGGCCTTTTTTTTTACCCTGCATCTCATTTGGTCTTTTAACTATGCTGGACAAAATGTATGTCTACAAATTTTGATTGGACAATTTTGAGATAAAAAGAAAGTGGGAGGGGATCCAGTTGCCCTCCAATCTTTATAGTCTCTTAAAAAAGTGAACCAGAACTATTAATTTTTGTTCTAGTGAGCTAATTCCCAATATTCTAGAACCAATGGATCAATACGATCACCCGTTTGGAAAACAATAAATAAACCCACATCCGTGATCTTTATTCTGGGAAAAAATACAACATTCCAAATTTTTGCTGATAGGAACTTTAAACCTCTACAGAAGGGTTTTGATAAACTGAATCTAAAGATTATTTTCATTAACATTCACTTTCAGGGAGTGTTTCCCTCTTTTTTCATAAATCAGGCAAATTTCTCAGGATCGTAGTCTTTGATGGGTAAAAATAAACTTATTGAAACTTATATATCTGGAATCAACAAAATAAGCCAGTCTTTGGATATATGGTATCAAAATTAATTTTTTTAACTTTCATTTACTATTGAGCCGCATCACTCCTTACTTATAGTTTGTTAACATGAACTGTTTCATTTACTAAAATGAAAACACGTCGTTTGAAAATTAGATATTCAAATGAAACTGAAAGGGAATTGGTTTCCACTTTCTTCAACACATTTTGCTTATAGTTTTCAATTTTCACAGTAATCGCGTTTCAAAAACTGTTGTCCATACACAAAGTTAAGCTCTTCACTTCTCAGAATTATTCACATTTTCTATACACAGTAAAATTTTCAAAGACAACCATAATTGAAACCAACGTCTTTTTTTTTTGTATTTTTAAACGCTTTCAAGAATCCCTAGTCAACCTTCGGAAAAAACAGGCCCCTAAAAATTAAAAAAAATAATTCCTGTATTTCAAAAAAGTTTGTTGGCGATGGTTTAAGACTCAGCTATAGATAAAATAAGATTTATTGCAAAAAATCCTGCGGGCAAAAAGCAAAACAGAATAAAGTCTACAAACAAAGCTCAGGAACAAAATACAACTTTATATAATATATATCAAAAAAAAGGAAAAAAGAACAACAAAAACAAAAAAAACCACCAAGGTTCAACATTTTAACCAACAAAACACCAATTATAATTAAATTCAAATCCCAAAACCTGTAAACCTAACAAGCTATCCCCTCAAACATGATTCCCCTATGTTTAATCTTTAAACGAAGAAACAATTGTTTAATAGCACATGCGTTACTCTCAGCCATCCACTCAATTAACCAGCATTCACTCCCAAACACGCGTCCAAAATATTCATTCCACAACTCAGACAACTCTTGCGATCGGATACAAAATGAAATAAATTCTCATTCACACATCCACACATAGGGCCAAAATAGGGGCCATCCGCAAGCCTAAACTTTCCCAAATATTTTCCACACTCACCTAAAATCCAAACTATCCCCTCTTACCAACTACAAATTCTTCAAATCCTCTTTTTTTCAACCCAAAATTTAAGATAGACCTCCTCCCCCAACACTCTTTAGCTTGGGAGTTTAACTTCAAAGACATAGATTGGTCCTTATGATCTTGCCACTCTTGGATTTGTTTATTCATTTAGGGTTCACTTTACTTCCTTCCATAATGACACGCTTTCACCTATTTGGCCTTATCCTTCATTTCACATCTCCGAAAGGCCAGAAAGGTCCAGTATTTTCATGACTTGATTTGGCCACAAATCACATCTATCGTCCTTAAAGCTCTCCAAATAAGCTGACTTAAGAATCTGAACTCTAGGTAGCCTATTTATTTTCTCCCAGAATTTTACTATTCTAACCAATCTAACACTCCTTAAAGTGAAAAGCCCCAAATCTCCTTTCAGTAACACTGAACTAAATGAATCCTTCAAGACTAAAATTATCTTAAAATATCTTAGCTGAACTATACTTCTAGCTTAGCTGCCTTAGCAAAACCCCAAACCTCAGAACCCCAATGTAGATTAGAAGCTAATTTAGTGCCCCTTAATGCACTAAACCTAACACTCAAATAAATAAATTCTTCTTTAAGCTCTAACATCGTTCCTCCAAAATTGAAATGGCCTCGGAATAAACATATTCTTTGCTGCTAAGTGCTAATGCTACTGACTTTTTAGTGCTAAGCTCTAAATCCTTCTTTTCTAAATAAATTTTTTTATTTCTAATTTCTTCTTAAGATTATCTTTACTATCCGCCACTAGAGCTATGTCATCCGCCAATAACCTAAATGATAATCTAAGACTATCCAAAAATACACAAGGGGCTCCATTACTTTTAAGAGAACAACCTAAACCATTAAAAAAACAAGCGAAAAGCTTAGGGGATAAAGAACATCCTTGCTTCACACTTACATGAGACGTAACCAGCATAGAAAAGTTTCCCATAACCTGTACATTAATCACCATCCGATACATATCTGCTATTATTGCTACAAAACAAGGCGGCAAGCCTATTTCTAACAGACTTTCAATTAAAAACTCCTATTTACATAGTCAAAAGCACTTTTCGGTGCTTCCGGTCTATTGCTTCATAATGTTATTTGTGTTATTACATGATAATTTCTTTGATTTCAACTAATTTCCATACTAGTTCATTAACCAACTCCAAATAATGATCTAAAAAAGGGTAATCGTAAAGTCCGGTGAATTGGCCATCGTAAATCGTGTACATGATTTACATTGTTACGATTCATGTTTGGCAAAATATTTTCAGCAATCTTTACATCAACCATAATGTTCCATAACTGAACCATAATTCGTTCAGGGTTTTAGTGCTTCCAAAAACTCTGACCAATAGCAGTAGAAGTTACTGATCTAACCACTAACAGATTATTTCTCTCGCACGGAATAATCTGATTACTCTGATGTACACGAGCGTAAGATGTTCCAGAGTCATTAAAATCATTTTGGGGGCTAGCCATCTCATCATGCGTACGTTTCCTGTCTGAACTTCAATAACAGTTCCTTGTATGACTGATCTTGATTTTTCTTTACTTAGTAAACTTGAGGTGTCCATTTATTCATTGCCCCTGTGCATATTACGATGGAATTCTAAACAGTGGTAGTGACCCCTACCCATCTATAGCCTCTAAACCTAATCCCCCATAAAAAGTCAATTAAGAATTTTTCCCCAAAGTTTAGACCATAACCCTAAAGTTCTAACCATAACCTTTCACGGCTCGACTCTCTTCCTCCCCCAACAAAAACACGAGAGATAAATTATTTTAAATCTCATGGAAGCTAACCCCTGGCCCTCCAATCACCTCCTCAAAAAAATTCTTATTAAAAATATTTTATTCCAAGCTTTATGGGAGCTGACACCTGGATTAACAGGGCACGACAATGCCCCACTCCTCCCTCAAAAAAATTATTATATTTAATTTTATTTAAAAAAGCTAACGGTACTAACCTCTAGCCTTCTATTGACCGACCCCCCCCCCCACCGAAAAAAAAATATTAAAGAGGGTTTATAAGAATGCTATTCGTTATTTCTTTACTAAAAAGTTCTGGGTTTCAGTTATAGTCGCATATGCCTTGTAGAACCGACTGACAGAGATACTGGTGACTCAGATAAATTTTACTTACAGTTAAAAGAGCGAAGAGATAGGGTCTCAGGTAGAAAAGTGGTGTTCTACGTGGAGATCTTAACGCCCAGGTCAGTAGAAAAAGGGATGGAGGGCACCCTAGTCTAGGTAAATTTGGTTTACGAAAGGAAAACAGTAGTGGCCACAGACTGCTGTAATGTCATAGGTATACAATCTGTTTTAAACAATACAGTGTTTGGTTATAAAATGGCCCATAAGTTAGCATGGTATTTACGTGGCGGTAAGACTGAAAAACCTTATTTATTATGTCATTGTAAACCAAAGACTGGCAGGATAAATACAAGATACAAGGGTGTATACGAGTGCTGTTATTGATCACCATCTAGTATTGTCCAGGTTAATTTAAAGCTAAAAGTTTTGGATATAACTATCTCCCACGAAGTTAAAATGCTGTAGACTCTAGTATGATAATTTGAGAGAAACTTTCCTGGAGCTGTTGAATAAAAAACTGGAGAGTTATAAATTTCACAATGTAGAACATAGATGGAATAAATTTTAGAAAAATATTTTATAAAGTTGCTGATGGTGTATTAGGGATGAAAATTAGGAATGCGGCTAGGAAAATTAGTGAAATAGCTTCATCGTCAATAGAGAGGAGAAGGAGATGGCAAAAACATTATCTGAGTCATAGATCACATAATAAAGAGCAATGTAAAGAAAGTGGAGAAAGGATTAAATAGGAACTAGGAAGGTGTGAAGTGGATGCCATGGATATAATTGCCGAGGATCTGGAAGATGCATCTAGACGGCATAATAGCAAGATATTGTAGTGGCTTGTTTAAAAATTGAGAGGGATTAGTTACTCTGGACTTGTCCCCGATAAAGATAGGAACGGGACCAAAATTAGTGACAAGGAAAGAGTTGAAAAAAGAATGGGCAGAATATTGATTAGTTACTCTGGACTTGTCCCCGATAAAGATAGGAACGGGACCAAAATTAGTGACAAGGAAAGAGTTGAAAAAAGAATGGGCAGAATATTTTGAGAATATGCTAAACCATGATAGAGTTTCAGGGAAAAGAGATAGAGGAAAATGAAAAAGGTCTTGATACCTGATATGCTGCGGTAAATGAGTTTTTAAATATTGGTGCTCTGAGGTTAGAAATAAGTTACTAGAATAAGTTTTTTTTTATAGTGGGTGATCAAGAGATATTAAACTTACACCCAAATATTGGAGACAATTGGGGCTCCAACAAGAACACCCTATATTATAGAACTGTGACGTTAAATCTACCAATAAGGCAGATATTCCTATTTTAAATGTATTTCCTTGAATTTGTTCGTATAAATAGAGCTTACAACGGACAGAGCTCTATCAGTTCAATTTTTTTTTTTATGACTGAACATACATAATTGCTGATATTATGAACAACCAGAATGAAGATAACTAATTTTTTTGAAGTAAGTTACTTTTATAATTAAATAGCTTGTATATAATTAATTTAGAGAAAATACATAATGATAATTTAGCGAGTAAAAAATAATTGTATAAACTTTTTCTACTTTGTTTAGTTTTATTCCCATCGTCTGTTATTCTCCTAAACTGTATTTAGCACAATTTTAGAATTTAAAACCAGCCATTGCCAAAAATAGTTTCCCAATATTCTGTTAATAAACTGCTAACCTCGTTTCAACTCATCTAATGTCAATTGGGCGTGAAAAGAAGGGCTTGACTTAACATTTCCTGATTTTAGGTTTCTGGTTTTGAATCCAGTTAAATATAATTAACATTCAAATACAGATTGAACTAAAAAAAATGAGTTATAGAATATATATTAAAATGATTGTGTAGGAGTGTAGAGTTTTTTAAATGATAAATATATTTAGTTAAAATAAGCATCTTTTTTATTATATGAAACGTGTAAGATATCCCATACAAAGTGTAATCAAAAGGAGTTATGTATAATTTTTTCCTCAAATATGCTATGAAAATCGGTACTGTTTATTGAAACAAAACCAGATACGGTTTATTGAAGCAGAACGGGTATTTTTTTAGGGGAGGGAGACAATGCTTGTTGAAATTAAATATCTGGAAACTAAAATAATTATATTGAAGGAGCCTATGGTTAAGAAGCCAAAGTTAACAGCTTCTGCATTTACAATCAAATGAAAATACCACCCATAAGACAATCTGTTATAATGTATGCGGGGCCTTCCACACAAGATAGAAATGCACAATGCATACAAAAACTTTAATTTTCAGAAATTCTTATTAGTGATTTTGTTTCGAAAAATTTGGGAGCTTACCCCTGGCCCTCAATGGCCTCCCCTCCCTCCCCCCTCGTAAAATCTTATTAACAATATTTTATTCCAAAACTTATGAGAGCTGAGCCATGGCCCTATATATCACCCCATCCCCCTCCTCCCAAAAAAAAGGACAAAATATTTTAAACAATATTTTATTTTGGGGTTTTTTAGGGGACTGACCCCAAGGATTCCATGGGAGGACCCTTCCCCCTCCCTATCTATAATATTCAAAAAAGCTTATTAACGATATTTTATTCCAAAACTTAGGGGAGCTATGCCTTGGCCCTCATTACCCCCCTCCCGAAAAAATCATAAACACGATTTTATTCTTTTCCTATAGGGACTAACCACTGGTCCTCTGTGGCTGCCCCCTCTCTCAAAAAAAAGAAGAAGAAGTGAAAATAACAATATTTTATTTAAAAAACTTATAGGATCTAACCCCCTTGGCCTCCACGGCCCAGCTCCTACACCTCGAAAAAAAACTATTAAAGATAATTTATTCAATTACTTATAAGACCGAACCCATGACCCTCCATGCGTCCCTCCACCAAAGAGCACGATATTTTAACTTATGGGAGCTGAGAAACAGGCCCCTCCTATTTCTGATCCCCCCTAATAAAATAATAAAAATATTCTAATCCAAAATTATGAGATCTGACCCCTGGCACTTTAGGTCCTGACCCCTACCCCTCCCCCGCCAAAAAATCATTACAATATTTTATTACAAATTAAAAGAAACTGACACCTGGTCCCTTGATGGACCAAAAAACTCTCCTCCTCCCCCCAAGAAAAAACAATAATTAAACATATGAGAAACTAATAGGAGCTAACCCATGGCCTTCCATCACCCAAACCCCCTCTAAAAGTATTATTAATGACACTTTATTCAAAATCATGGTAATTGAACCCTTACATTCATTGCCTGACACCCCCCCCCCAAACAAAACAAAAAAACAACAAAAAAACAAAACAACAAACAAACAAACAACAAACAAATAAAACAAACAAAAGACGATACGTTATTCACAAAACTTACGGGACGTCAACCCTGGCTCTTTATTACCCTCCTTTTTTCTTCCTTTCTAAACAATGAATCATTTCAACTTCTGAGAAATTACTCTAGGCCCTGAATGGCCTGCTCCTCTCCCTAAGAAATTTAATATTTATTCCTTTCATGAATATCCTTCTCATTAAAAAACAATAAAAACTACGTTATTTTTATTGGAAAACTCAAAGAAGGGGACTCTTGGCCTTCTTCGCCCTATCGCCATGCAGTAAGAGCTAATCCCTTACCCTCCCTGGCTAAAAACTGCCAACCTAAAAAAAAAAAAAATTAACGACATTTTATTCCGAAACTAATGGAAGCGGACACTTCGCCTCTATTGAATGGCCTCCCCCTCCCACAACCAAAAAATACAATATTGTATCCTGAGACTTATGGAAGCTGATTTCTGACTCTCCATGGTCCAAACTCCCCCCCCTAAAAAAAAACAAATATTAATGGTATTTCATTCCAAAAACTTATCGGACCTGACAGCTGTACTCTCTCCAAGGCCCAACACCCTTCCCCCCCCCCCTCTCACAAAAAAAAACAACAAAAAAACAAAAAAAAATACTCGGTAATGGTATTGTGTTCCATAACTAAAGGGAGCTCACCCATTGCCCAAAAATCTCAACGTCCTCCCACCCTGAAAATAAAGTGGGATAAGTCATTCGGAAACTTTTTGTAGCTGACTCTTGTGCATCCGTGGCCAGATCCCTCCTCCCGCCCAATAAAAAGCTTATTAACGATATTTTATTCCAAAATTTAAGGAATCTTATTGACCCCTTACCCTCCCTGGAAACGACCCCCTGTCTCAATTGTTTTTTATTAACAACATTTTATTCCTAAGCATACGGGAGCTGATCCCTGATCCTCCGTGGCCTAACCCCCTCTCCTCAAAAACAACTTATTAACGATACATTATTTACAACTTAGGGGACCTAGCCCTGGTCTTCACGGCCCCCGACCGTCCGTCCTTCCCCCGACAGAAAATAACAAAATATGAGTGATAAATTCAGTTCAAATATTATTGTGGCTGAACTCTGGCCTTTCTCGGCCCAACCCAGCCCCCAAATGCTTATCAACAATATTTTATTCCCAAACTTATGGGAGCTAGCTCCTGGCTCTTCTTGGCACGGCCAACCCCCCCCCCCCCAGAAAAGTTTTGATTATATTTTATTTCATTTAAGAAATTGTGCCACATAACCCCTTGCCCTTCATTGCCCGACCATCCTCTCTCCCAAAAAAATATATTATAGACGATATAGTCCAAAACTCATGGTGGCTGACCTCTGAACCCCACTTAGCCTGATCCCCTCCCCCTGATGAAAGCTTACTAAAGATATTTTATTCCAAGACTTATGGGAGCTGACCCCTGGCCCTCCAAGGTCTTACGCTCTCCCCCTCGAAAAAGAATTAATTGCGTTATTATATTCTTAGGTTATTCCAAACGTATTAGAGCTGACCCCTGGTCCTCCATTGCATGAAACAACCCCCCCCCCCTAAAAACTAATTTCAACTTATGGTTGCTTCTGGAATCTAAACCTTGGCCTTCCATGGCCTGACCCTCACCATACAATAATAAATATAATTTATTGCAAAACGTTTGGGAGCAGACCCTATAAATCCGGCTCCCTGGCCTCCCCTCCTCCTAAAAAATAAGATGCTTTGTTGAAAAAATTATGGAAGCTGATCCCTGGCACTTTCTGGCCAAAACCCCGCCCCCTCTTCTTTTCACCCTCTGCTGATTTTTGATTAATAGTTTTAACTTTCGGGAGCATTTGGGAAATGACCCCTGGCCCTCAATGGCCTTGCCTCCAGAAAAAAAAAATTACGATATTTGTTTCTAAGGCAATTGGAACTGACCAGTTGTTCTCTATTGCCCTCCTTCCCCCTCTAATAAATTCTGATATTGTATCCTGGAGCTTATGGGATCTGATCCCTGGCCCAACCCCCTCCCCAAAAAAAAACAATATTAACAATATTATTATATCCAAAACTTATCGGAGCTGACCCCTGGCTCTCCAGGGCCTGACGCCCTAAACCCCCTCCCTCTAAAAAAAAAACAAAAAAAACGACTCAGTAATGGCATTTTATTCCGAAACTTAAAGGAGCTGAACTCTTGCCCTAAATGGCTCTATATCTTTCTGCTCCCCAAAAATAATTAGAATATTTCATCCGAAAACTTTTGGAAGCTGACCCCTGGCCCTCCATGACAAGACCCTTCCCCCACCCAAAAAAGCTTCTTAACGGTATTTTATTCCAAAATCGAAGGGAGCTGACCCTTTACCCTCCCTGGCAAGACCCCCTGTCTCAATTTTTTTTATTCCAAAGCGTATGGGAGCAGAACCCCTAACTCTCCGTGGCCTTACCCAATCCCCTCAAAAAAGATTATTAACGATATATTATTCAAAACTTAGGGGGACCGAACCCCCTGGTCTTCAATGTCCCGAACTTCTCATCCCTCCCCCAACAAAAAAAAAAACAATAAAACGTGAGAGACTAATTAATTCAAATATTATGGTAGCTGACCTCTGCCCTCGGTTGCCTGACCCAACCCCAATTTTTCAGAAATATAGTATTCAATGGCAAAAACATAATGATATTTTATTCAAAAGTTTATGGGAGTTGACCCCTGTTCCTCCGTGGCCCAAACCTCCCCCTCTTGATTATAGCTGAACCCTTACCCTCTATGGACCAACTCTCTCCTTGTCCAAAACAGAAAAAAAATATTAATAATATTTTTATCATTTTGTTTCATCTTGAAAAAAAATACAGACAATATCATATTCCCAAAACTTATAAGAGCTTGAACTTGGCCCTCTATGGCCTGATCTCCCCTCTTTGTATAAAATAATTATTAACCATATTTTGTTCTGGAACCTGTATGAGGAGATAACTGACCCTCAATGATCCCCCCCCCCCACTCGCACTCCAAAATATTAGCGATATTGGTTCCAAAAAACATGTTGATGAGCTTACCCCGTGCCCTCCATGGCCAGTTTCTTCCGGCCTTTTTTTTACCCTGGATCTCATTTGGTCTTTTAACTATGCTGGACAAAATGTATGTCTACAAATTTTGATTGGACAATTTTGAGATAAAAAGAAAGTGGGAGGGGAGCCAGTTGCCCTTCAATCTTTTTGGTCTCTTAAAAAGTGAACCAGAACTATTAATTTTCGTTCTAGTGAGCTAACTCCCATTATTCAAGAACCAATGGATCAATACGATCACCCGTTTGGAAAAAAAAATAAACCCACATCCGTGATCTTTATTCTGGGAAAAAATACAACACTCCAAATTTTTGTTGATAGGAACTTTAAACCTCTACCGAAGGGTTTTGATAAACTGAATATTGGATTATTTTCATTAACATTGACTTTCAGGAGTGTTTCTCTCTTTTTTTCGTAAATCAGGCAAATTTTCTCAGGATCATAGTCTTTGATGGTAAAAATAAACTTATTGAAACTTATATATTTGGAATCAACAAAAATAAGCCATTCTTTGGATATATCTATTGGTATCAAAATTAATTTTTTAAACTTTCATTTACTAGTGAGCCGCGTCACTCCTTAATTATAGTTTGTTAACATGAACTGTTTCATTTACTAACATGAAAACACGTCGTTTGAAATTAGATATCAAATGAAACTGAAAGGAATGGGTTTCCACTTTCTTCAACACATTTTACTTATAGTTTTAAATTTTCACAATAATCGCGTTTCAAAAACTGTTGTCCATACACAAAGTTAAGCTCTTCAAAGACAACCAATAATGAAACCAACGTCTTTTTTTGTATTTTTAAACGCTTTCAAGAATCCCTAGTCAACCTTCGGAAAAAACAGGCCCCTAAAAATTAAAAAAAATAATTCCTGTATTTCAAAAAATTTTGTTGGCGATGGTTTAAGACTCAGCTATAGATAAAATAAGATTTGTTGCAAAAATCCTGCGGGCCACAGCAATACAGAATAAAGTCTACAAACAAAGCTCAGGAACAAAATACAACTTTATATAATATAAATCAAAAAGAAAAAAAGAAACAACAAAAAGAAAAAAAAAAACACCAAGGTTCAACATTTTAACCAAAAAAACCAGTTATAATTAAATTCAAATCCCAAAAACTGTAACCCTAACAAGCTATCCCCTCAAAACATAATTCAATGTTTTACATATTAAACAATTGTTTCTTAAACGAAGAAACAATTGTTTAATAGCACATGCGTTACTCTCAGCCATCCACTCAATTAACCAGCATTCACTCCCAAACACTCGTCCAAAATATTCATTCCACAACTCAGACAACTCTTGCGATCGGATACAAAATGAAATAAATTCTCATTCACACATCCACACATAGGGCCAAAATAGGGGCCATCCGCAAGCCTAAACTTTCCCAAAAATTTCCCACTCTCACCAAAATCCAAACTATCCCTTCTTACCAACTACAAATTCTTCAAATCCTCTTTTTTCAACCCAAATTTAAAAAAAAACTCCTCTCCCAACACTCTTTAGCTTGGGAGTTTAACTTCAAAGACATAGACTGGTCCTTATGATCTTGCCACTCTTGGATTTGTTTTTTCATTTAGGGTTCACTGGACTTCCTTCCATAATGACACGCTTTCACCTATTAGGCCTTTTCCTTCATTTTACATGTCCAAAAGGCCAAAAAGGTCCAGTATTTTCATGACTTGATTTGGCCACAAATCACATCTATCGTCCTTCAAGCTCTCCAAATAAGCTGACTTAAGAATCTGAACTCTAGGTAGCCTATTTATTTTCTCCCAGAATTTTACTATTCTAACCAATCTAACACTCCTTAAACTGAAAAGCTCCAAATCTCCTTTCAGTAACACTGAACTAAATGAATCCTTCAAGACTAAAATTATCTTAAAATATCTTAGCTGAACTACTTCTAGCTTAGCTGCCTTAGCAAAACCCCCAAACCTCAGAACCCCAATGTAGATTAGAAGCTAATTTAGTGCCCCTTAATGCACTAAACCTAACACTCAAATAAATAAATTCTTCTTTAAGCTCTAACATCGTTCCTCCAAAATTGAAATGGCCTCGGAATAAACATATTCTTTGCTGCTAAGTGCTAATGCTACTGACTTTTTTAGTGCTAAGCTCTAAATCCTTCTTTTCTAAATAAATTTTTTATTTCTAATTTCTTCTTAAGATTATCTTTACTATCCGCCACTAGAGCTATGTCATCCGCCAATAACCTAAATGATAATCTAAGACTATCCAAAAATACACAAGGGGCTCCATTACTTTTAAGAGAACAACCTAAACCATTAAAAAACAAGCGAAAAGCTTAGGGATAAAGAACATCCTTGCTTCACACTTACATGAGACGTTAACCAGCATAGAAAAGTTTCCCATAACCTGTACATTAATCACCATCTGATACATATCTGCTATTATTGCTACAAAACAAGGCGGCAAGCCTATTTCTAACAGACTTTGAATTAAAAACTCCTATTTACATAGTCAAAAGCACTTTTCGATGCTTCCGGTTTTTTGCTTCATAATGTTATTTGTGTTATTACATGATAATTTCTTTGATTTAAACTAATTTCCATACTAGTTCATTAACCAACTGCAAATAATTATCTAAAAAAGGGTAATCGAAAATCCTGTGAATTGGCAATCGTAAATCATGTACATGATGTACATTGTTTACGATTCAAGTTTGGCAAAATATTTGCAATCTTTACATCAACCATAATGTTCCATAACTGACCAATAATGTTCAGGGTTTTAGTGCTTCCAAAACTCTGACCAATAGCAGTAGAAGCTACTGATCTAACCACTAACAGATTATTTCCCTCGCACGGAATAATCTGATTACTCTGATGTACACGAGCGTAAGATGTCCAGAGTCATTAAAATCATTTTGGGGGCTAGCCATCTCATCATGCGTACGTTTTCCTGTCTGAACTCCAATAACAGTTCCTTGTATGACTGATCTTGATTTTTCTTTACTTAGTAAACTTGCAGTGTTCATTTGTTCATTGCCCCTGTGCATATTACGATTGAATTCTAAAAAGCGGTGGTGACCCCTACCCATCTATAGCCTCTAAACCTAATCCCCCATAAAAAGTCAATTAAGAATTTTTTTTTCCCAAAGTTTTGACCATAACCCTAAAGTTCTAACCATAACCTTTCACGGCTTGACTCTCTTCCCTCCCCCAACAAAAACACGAGAGATAAATTATTTTAAATCTCATGGAAGCTGACCCCTGGCCCTCCAATCAACCTCCTCAAAAAAATCTTATTAAAAATATTTTATTCCAAGCTTTATGGGTGCTGACGCCTGGATTAACAAGGAACGACAATGCCCCAATCCTCCCTCAAAAAAATTATTATATTTAATTTTATTTAAAAAAACTAACGGTACTAACCTCTAGACTTCCATTGACTGACCCCCCCACCGAAAAAAAATATTTAAGAGGGTAGTTTATAAGATTGCTATTCGTTATTTTTTTACTAAAAAGTTCTGGCTTCAGTTATAGTCGCATATGCCTTGTAGAACCGAATGACAGAGATACTGATGAATCAGATAAATTTTACTTACAGTTACAAGAGCGAAGAGATAGGGTCTCAGGTAGAAAAGTGGTGTTCTACGTGGAGATCTTAACGCCCAGGTCAGTAGAAAAAGGGATGGAGGGCACCCTAGTCTAGGTAAATTTGGTTTAGGAAAGGAAAATAGTAGTGGCCACAGACTGCTGTAATGTCATAGGTATAACAATCTGGTTTTAAACAATACAGTGTTTGGTTATAAAATGGCCCATAAGTTAGCATGGTATTTACGTGGTGGTAAGACTGAAAACCTTATTTATTATGTCATTGTAAACCAAAGACTGGCAGGATAAATACAAGATACAAGGGTGTATACGAGTGCTGTTATTGATCACCATCTAGTATTGTCCAGGCTTAATTTAAAGCTAAAAGTTTTGGATATAACTGTCTCCCACGAAGTTAAAATGCTGGTAGACTCTAGTATGATAATTTGAGAGAAACTTTCCTGGAGCTGTTGAATAAAAAAAACTGGAGAGTTATAAATTTCACAATGTAGAACATAGATGGAATAAATTTTAGAAAAATATTTTATAAAGTTGCTGATGGTGTATTAGGGATGAAAATTAGGAATGCGGCTAGGAAAATTAGTGAAATAGCTCATCGTCAATAGAGAGGAGAACGAGATGGCAAAAACATTATCTGAGTCATAGATCACATAATAAAGAGTAATGTAAAGAAAGTGGAGAAAGGATTAAAATAGGAACTAGGAAGGTGTGAAGTGGAGGCCATGGATATAATTGCCGAGGATCTGGAAGATGCATCTAGACGGCATAATAGCAAGATATTGTAGTGTCTTGTTTATAAATTGAGAGGGGTTAGTTACTCTGGACTTGTCCCCGATAAAGATAGGAACGGGACCAAAATTAGTGACAAGGAAAGAGTTGAAATAAGAATGGGCAGAATATTTTGAGAATGTGCTAAGCCATGATAGAGTTTCAGGGAATGATATAGAGGAAAATCAAAAATGTCTTGATAACTGATATGCTGCGGTAAATGAGTTTTTTAAATATTGGTGCTCTGAGGTTAGAAATAAGTTACTAGTAGTGGGTGATCAAGAGATACTAAACTTACACCCAAATATTGGAGACAATTGGGCTCCAACAAGAACACCCTATATTATACTGTGACGTTAAATCTACCAATAAGGCAGATATTCTATTTTAAATGTATTTTCCTTGAATTTGTTCGTATAAATACAGCTTACAACGGACAGAGCTCTATCAGTTCAATTTTTTTTATGACTGAACATTACATAATTGCTGATATTATGAACAACCGGAATGAAGATAACCAATTTTTTGAAGTAAGTTACTTTTATAATTAAATAGCTTGTATATAATTAATATAGAGAAAATACATAATGATAATTTAGCGAGTAAATAATTGTATAAACTTTTTCTACTTTATTAGCTTTTATTCCCATCGTCTGTTATTCTCCTAAACTGTATTTAGCATAATTTTAGAATTTAAAACCAGCCATTGCCAAAAATATAGTTCCCAATGTTCTGTTAATAAACTGCTAACCTCGTTTCAACTCGTCTAATGGCAATTGGGCGTGAAAAGAAGGTCTTGACTTAACATTTTCCTGATTTTAGGTTCTGGCTTTGCATCCAGTTAAAATATATTTAACATTCAAATACACATTGAACTAAAAAACGAGTTATAGAATATATATCAAAATGATTGTGTAGGAGTGTAGAGTTTTTTAAATGATAAATATATTTAGTTAAATAAGCATCTTTTTCATTATATGAAACGTGTAAGATATCCCATATAAAAATTAATCAAATGAGTTATATATAATTTTTTCCTCAAATATGCTAAGAAAATCGGTACTGTTTATTGAAAAAAAAAACCAGATACGGTTGTTTGAAGCAGAAGGGTATTTTTTTTAGGGGAGGGAGACAATGCTTGTTGAAATTAAATTATCTGGAAACTAAAATAATTTATATTGAAGGAGCCTATGGTAAAGAAGCCAAAGTTAACTGCTTCTGCATTTACAATCCAATGAAATTACCACCCATAAGACAATCTGTTATAATGTATGCGGGGCCTTCCACACAAGATAGAAATGCAAAATGCATACAAAAAACTTACCAGGACTTAGGTGCTTACTTTACAAGCCGATAATGTGCACCATAACCTTCAGTATTATGAATCTTCAGTGCAGAGCGTAGGTAAAAATTATATTTTCTCTTTTTGTTTCTTCCTGTTTTCTTGATTATTATTAATTTTTTTCTAATTATATTTTTTTCTAATTTAAAAAAAAAATCTTTTTCTAATTTTTTTTTTAAATTATATTTTCTAATATAAAGAAAAACTAAATTTAATGACTTACCACCACTATCACCACTACCAACTCAAGAGTTCTGTAATCTCTTTGAGGTTACGCACCAACCTTTTTAATGAGATTGAATGTGGACAGATAGTGGTAGTGAGGGTATGCAAGTCTTTCCAACACCAATTATATTATCTGAATTTTTATAATCAAACGATTTCTTGTGAAATATCTATATATATATATATATATATATATATATATATATATATATATATATATATATATATATATATATATAATATATATATATATATATATATATATATATATATATATATATATATATATATATATATATATATATATATATATATATATATATATATATATATATATATATATATATATATATATATATATATATATATATATATTATATATATATATATATATATATATATATATATATATATATATATATATATATTTATACGGCTGTTTTCGGAATCCTTTTAATTAATAATAGCGGGGACCATTGTAACAGACCCTATAAACATTTTACATTCCAATATGGGCAAGATTCGAGCCCTTTTTGAACTACACATTCGGGAATGGGGTGGCTGAGACAGTATAAAAGCGTCAATAGCACTCAAAATATTTTATTTGAATAAAAAATGTCCATGAAGTTCATTTACATTCTCTACTTACTAAAATATTAGTCCTTTATATCCGCATTTGGAAAATTTTTAGGATGTATTTATGGTATTATAGATAGTATTGTAACTAAATTGGATAATTAAAATGAGAAGGGTAGTGGGTCAGTGATTTTATTTATGGAAAATTTAAATGTAAATACTACTACTACGACTACTACTACTACTAACAGCTCACCGCATCACCAAGCCGCCTGAAGCCAAACACAGCTACGCAAGCTCCTCCTCTACCACAATATATTCAAAGCCTCCCTTTTTTACACCCACCCACGAAGTTTCCATTTCATTTGAATCTTTCTTTATGACGTCCTCCCACCCCAGACGGGGACGACCTGCTTTCCGTTTAGCCCTAGACGGTTGGCCAAAAAGAACAATCTTAAGCAATCTGTCATCTTTCATCCGCACAACGTACCCTAGGCACCTAAACCTTTTTGTCATTATAGCCCTAGAGCGCGGTATTGAGCCACATTTTCGTATATCCTACTGTTTGAAATACGGTCAGTCAGCTGGGTACCCAGAAACAATACTTCAGCAATTTCTCTGGAAAACATCTAGCAAATCTTCATCCACTTTTCGGAGCGTCCAAGCTTTAGAACCATATTTGACCACTGTCATCACTGTAGCTTCTAATATTCTAATCTTGATTTGCAAACATATCTTTCTATTCTTCTAAACTTATTTTAACTCTGAAAAAAACAACATGAGCCTTGGCTATTCTGCTTTCAACATCTTCACTGCTCCCACCATCTTAACTAATAATATTACCAAGGTAAGTGAAGTTGCCCACCTAATCAATCTTTTCATTACCCAACGTAACCTTTTCATCTTCACTTATTCCTAGCCTTAGTGACTTAGTCTTCTTAAGATTAATTTTCAAACTAATTCTAGCACCCTGAACTTGCTAAACCTCTAAAACTTCATTCATTTTGCTCATACTTTCATCTAGAATGTTTAACTCATCAGCATAATCTAAGTCCAGGAGACTTTTCCCCTTCCCATTTGATTCCGTGGTCTCCCATTGCCTTTCCTATATATGTAAATTTAAAAAAAACATTATTTTAAGAGGTGGTTGTGTGGGGTAGAGGGATATAGTTTTAAAATAGGAGTAAAGATTTGGAAGGATGTAAAGGTATAAAACGAATCTGTTTCGAAACAGGGCAACAGTATTTCATGTTTACACTCTCATCCCAGCCCACTGACCAAACCAAAAGAATATTTATAAGACAAAGTTGGACAAATTTGCAGCTGATGGCGGAGGAGTGGGGGTAGAGTTTTCTAAAGTAGATTATAGGGAATAGATATTTTTCAACGGGCTAGCAAAGATTTTAAGATTTGTTTTACTGTGTTACAATATGAAACAAAATTTGAGGAGGGTGACCGCAGTAATAAAAAGGGGTTATATTTCCAGTGAGGGCTCCGTTGATTACATCAGTGAAGCACTGGGTATGACTTGTTTATACGCCTCCTAGAGAACCTGATTCAATTAGATATTTTAATCCAAGCACAGAAGTTAGTAGGGCTCTGAAGGAGGGAAAACAAATTCGGGGTATGCTACTATTGTCCAATATGTCCATCTAGATTTTGGACTGAATTAAAGCTAAAGAATCTCATGTAACACTGTAAACGTCATAGGTACCAGTCTGTGAAAATGGTTACCGTTGACAAAGCAATTTTAAATTTTAGAAATTTCCAAAATTCACTCTTACACAGTGACAAGATCAAAATAGATTGCGAAGATAAACTCACAGATGTGTACGATCCAACAAATTCAAATCGTGTCAAAGAAAAGAAGCCATAACAGTCTCTTACGCCCACGTTCGAAATGATCCTCGTAACACCAAGGAAGTGTTAGATGTAATTGAAACATTGGGTGGTCCAGATTGTATGCGCACATCCTTAATTAAACTTATTATAACAGTAAATAAAGCAATCTCACGATTGAGCCACACAAATTATCAAATGATTCTCTCACTAGAGGACAGGCTGGTCATGAAAAATCAGACAAATGTTGGGTTTGTAAGAGGAAATTTGAAGAGGGTAAACAGAGGAAAGGGGTAAAGAATAAGTCCGCGACCACGATAATTTGTGGCGAGAAATTTTATCAGGAGTAAGTAATTAACCTTCGTGGAGTGGCCCATATCTTATGCAATGTAAACGTTAGTCAACAATAATTTATACCTGTTCTTATACACAATTCCAATTTCGATTTGAAATTCATTTTACCAGCGGTAGCACGTATGTAGAAGGATTAAATTGCAGATGACGCATGGATATATGATTTTTTCCTAAAATAGGAAACTCAAATCATCTGAGAAGTTGTTGCTCTTAGAATTCAAGTGAAAAAAAAGATAATGGTCATACTTGCTTGAAAAAAAAATCCGTTTTATACTCAATTATTTTTTTCCCCCAAATCCCTAAGCCAATTGGTTCAAGTACAGAAAAGTAATAGTTTTCCCCTCCTTAACTATACTTTCCAGATGATGAAATGTATGATACATTAGCTTGTATAGGCATATACGCGTATGATTACTACAACTCAACTGCGAGGCTAAGTAAAGATAAACTAACACCCATTGAAGCGTTTTATAATTCACTTAATGATAGTCAATGAACCACTACCGATTATGAATTTGCAAAGAAGGTATGGGCAAGGAAGAGTGTAAAAATAGGTGATATTATTGCAAAATGTACTTGGCAAGTGATGTATTGACGTTATTTGATATTATCTGTAAGAACACGGATACAATCAATTTGGATTTCAGGTTGGATATGGGTTATTATTTTTCAGCTTCTCATCTGGTGATGGATTTAATTCTAAAAATCAGTAAAGAAGGAATAAGTCTGATTACCAACTTGGATCAGCATCTATTTATAGAAAGATCTATAAGGGAAGGCTACGTTTTTCACGGGACCCGTATCATGAAAAAAAAACTGATCCGACTGGACAAAACTCTACCGATAGTGTAAAGCCCGATGCAATTTGTTTGAATATGAATTTTCTTTATCTCGTCAATGTCTCACAAGTATTTCCCGTGTGGTAATTACAAATGGCTTCACAATCCTTGTAATTTAGATTTCCCAAACAATACCACCGTTGAGTAGAAAGGAGCAAAAGAATTGTTCTCTTAAATTTACGATGAAATACTGATGGAACTCCAGCACTCGGTAAATTATTTGGTTTTCCCGTGCATAAGTAAACCAGTGACAAGGACTCTTGGAGTCCATACAATTTATCTTTGGAAGAGGATAGGGGTATGCACTGGACACCTTCAAAGAAAAAACTTATTACCGATCTTGATAGGAAACAAATAACGTTGCTCATCATGTGCTATTGCAATGGATGGTACCCATGATTTCAGGGTCGAAAAAATACATAGAGCACTCCAATTTGAACAAAAGCCATATTTGAAAAAAAACGTTTATTCACACTTTTGTCAGTATTTTCAATTAACAGAAAAATAACTATTTTAACTAAAATAACTGTAACCGATCCAAAGAATGTCTTCGAATTTTTGCCGACACCAAACTTCACATTATTCACTATCATAGACTCCAATATGATCCTCCTACATAGAAAAAAAGAAATGTTGTATTAAATAAAAATTATGCTGGTGGCAGTTCAATAACAAAAATCTCCATGAAACTCATGTTGTCTTTCTTTTACAATGTGTGTAAGGTGCGATGGCCGATGGAGGGGGAAGCTCAAATGTACTATGGAGACACTGACTCACTCCTGTTATTCTCATTTCTAAATGTATTTGTGTGTTAATTAAAAAAAAATTAGTTTTTATGTATATATTTATTATAATTGTTGTTGTTGAGGTTGTAAATAAAATAAAATGAAAAAAGGGAGGTATTGATTTTGAAATGATAAGGAGATGTAACTGAGGAAAGCACACACGTGAGTTTTAGGTATTAACGATATACATGCAGGATGGACACATAATGCTTTAATAGATTTCTTTTTGTTTCAAGGTGTTTTTTAGGGAACCTTTATTAATTAAAGGGTCTTATGTCCACATTAGGATTTGAAAGCGATTCCCCTTAATAGAATTCCACCCTAAACACCTGGAATATGAATACCTTTCTAATATTTTTGACTCGGCTAATACATTCTAAATGATAACCCATTACACTTAAGGAGAATCCCTTGTTTGTGCATACAAGAATCAGTAAATGTATCACATATTTTCAACCCTTTCCACATGAGAGCACAAGCATCCAAATCCTATTAATTTTTACTATATTAGATGCACCTACGTTTTACAGCATCATTAATGTTCTATGGTGACCAAGACAGGTTAAGTTATAAAGCAGATGTTATATAGAATTGGGGTTATATTTCATGCATTTGTGAAATATATTGAAGTTTTATCCTAGATCAATTAATCTAAAGGATACAAACTCTTGTACATACAAACTTTATTAATAAAAACAAATTTACATGAATTATTAAAAAACAGAAAAAAAATAAATAGTTTAAAACACAACAACAACAAAAAAATAAAAAAACTTATATAGGATAAAATATACGCAAAAGAAAACCAGGGATAAAATAATTAAAGAAAGGTAGGGGTAAGAGCAACAAAATTTCATAGGGGAGTGTTTAATATTAGAAGTGAATTTAAACCCTATTTAGAGCTATTTCTGAGAGCTTTTAATTAAAATACCACGTTTCTTTGAGCCAAGAACTGTCCATCCCCCGGTTTACAAATGCAAATTTGAATAATATTTTCTCCTCAAATTTCACAAAATATCCTTAGAGGTTTTTATAAGCCATATAAGATATTTCTGAGGGCTTTTAATGAAAATACCTCATTTCTTTGACTGAACGTTAAATTTTACTCCTTCTCAGTCGAAAGTTTTTTTTAAACCTCTTAGCTTAATATTAAGCTGTAGATCACGTTAGCTGAAACAATTCACGACACAGTGACAATATTTGGCTAGTCCATCCTAGAAACCATCGCATTAAACCCATTGTTTCATATTTTTGCAAGCAAACCCCAATGTGACACACCATATAAATTTTTACCACCGTAACACACTATGACTTCCAATCTGACATCTTCTGACACTCCTCATCACTCCTAAGACATTTTCCAAATATTTTCTTGTTTAAAACCATGCAATAAATCCATTGGTTTATGTTTCTTACAATCCAACCCTCCCTAATACACCAAGTCTTTTAATGTAACCTTGCCAGCACTATGACTGCTCTTTTTCACCCTCATTCACCCCTTTACTATTCTTAAGACATTTCTAGATATTTTTTATTTTAATACAATTAAAATCAATCCCACTTCCCCTGCTTCTGACCCATGATTGCAATGGTTTCCACCTCAGATTCTGGTGGCTTCCACCCCGGCTCAACTGATTCCAGCTCCCATTATGACCCCTCAGATCCCAACTCTAAATATGGCACCAGTTGCGTTAGTCTCTTCTCTACTTTTGCCCCCAATACCACAATTTCGATACCACCAATTCCGGTTCAAGTTACACCAACCCATGATTTTGTATATTGCAGCCTCCGTGGTAATCTTTATCTGGTAAATGGCACCTCTAGGGTGCAAATTATCACGCCTAAGGGGTTTTCAACCTTTTTTCCTGCAAAAATAATTTTGTAAATTAAAATGACCTTTTTTTTACTTGAATAGCGGGAAATTTGCCATTTTATTTTTAGATTACTATGTTCCATGGCAATTCCCAGTCTTTTAAACTAAATGACAACCATTTGACCCCCTCTGGTGAGTATTATCACACCTAAAGCTTTTTCAGTCATTTTCTTGCAAAAATATCTGTTTCCTCTAGAATTGGTCATTTAAAATTAATGATACATACTCATTAATACTTATTCTGATGATTACTGCCAATTGAGGCAAGCTCGGCAAAATGAACCAGCCCTATGACAACCTCTGTCACACATCCTGAGGAATCATAAATTCTTATTACAAAATGTAAAATGCTTATTACAAAATGTAAAATACTTATTACAAAACAAAAAAATTCTTACAAAACAAAAATAAATCTTTAAAGATCAGAAAATCTTCATTAAAAATAATTCTTACAATTCAAAAATACATCCTAAGAAATCACAAATTCTTCTTACGAAGCAGAAATAATTTTTACAAAGCTGAAATATTCCCAAACAATAACAAGTGGCTCTTACAAATTACAAAATACATCCAAAAACATCAGAGATTGCTCTTACAAATACAAAATACTAGTTACAAAACAAACAATACTTCTTACAAAGCAAAAATAATTCTTACCAAACAAAAATAAATCCTAAGAAATCAAAACTTCTTATTACAAAATACAAAATACTTCTTACAAAACCAAAATATATCCCAAAAGATCACAAAATTCTTCCTACAAAATGCAAAAAACTTCTTTAAAAACAAAAAATAATACTCAGAAAAAAATTTATATCCAAAAAAAACAAAAAAAATATTTCTTACAAAATAAAAATACTTTCTAAAAATGAGAGATTTTTCTTAAAAAATAATTCTTACAAAACAAAACACATCTTAGGAAATCACAAATTCTTCTTACATCATACAAAATACTTCTTACGAAACAAAAAATTCCTACAAAACAAAAATTCATCCCAAATATCACAAATTCTTTTTACAAAACACAAGATACTTCTTATTCTTACAAAATACTTCTTAAAAAACACAAAAAAAATATGTCTGACAAAGCAAAAAATAATTCTTATAAAATAAAATACATCATAAGAAATTACAAATTCTTCTTACATGATACAAAATACTTCTTACGAAAACAATAAATAATTTCCACAAAATAAAAATATATCCTAAAAAAATCAGAGATTCTGTTTACAAAATACAAAACACATGCTACAAAACAAAAAGAAATACTTCTTACAAAGAAAAAATAATTCTTACTAAACCAAATTTTTCTTACAAAATACCTCTTACAAAACACAAAAAAATACTTCATACAAAGCAAAAAAAATTCTTACAAAAAAAACACATCCTAAGAAATCACAAAGTTCTTATTACAAAATACAGTATACTTCTTACGAAACAAAAATTATTTCTTACAAAACGAAAATACATCCAAACAATCAAAAAATTTTCCTTCAAAATAAACAATTCTTCTAACAAAAATATAATTCTTACAAAACAAAACAATTCTTACCAAACAAAAAGACATACTCAAAGATTACAATTTTTTTACAAAAATACAATTTACTTCTTTCAAAACAAAAATACATCCCCTGATATCCCAGATTCCTCTTAAAAAACAAAAATTATTCCTATAAAACGAAAACACATCTTAAACAATCACAAACACTTCTTACAAATTACAAAATACATCCTTAGAAATCAGAGATTGTTCTTACAAAATATTTGTTACAAAACAAAAATACTTCTTACAAAGCAAAAATTAATTATTACAAAACAAAAATACATTCTAAGAAATCACAAATTCTTCTTAAAATCATACAAAATATTTCTTGCTAAAAAAAAATCTCACAAAACAATAATAAGTACCGAAAGATCAAAAATTCATCTTAGAAAATACAAAATATTTCTTACAAAAGAAAAAGAAATCTTATAAAAAACAAAAACACATCCTAGAAAATCAAAAATTTTACTTACGAAGCAAAAAATGATCTTACAAAACGAAACACATCCTTAACAATCACAAGTGGTTCTTAAGAAATACAAAATATATCCTAAGAAATCAGAGATTGTTCTTATAAAATACAAAATACTTCTTTACAAAACAAAAAACAATTTTCACAAAACAAAAATATATCCAAAAAAAATCACAACTCCTTCTTACAAAATGTAAAATATTTCCTAGAAGTCAGAGATTGTTCTTACGAAATACAAAATAATTGCTACAAAATTAAAAATACCTCCTACAAAGCTAAAAATTATTCTTACAAAAAAAAAAAATTATACTAAGAAATCACAAATTTTTCATACATCATACAAAATACTTCTTACGAAACAAAAGAAAATCATACAAAACTAAAATGCATCCCAAAGATCACAAATTCTTCTTTCAAAATACAAAATACTTCTTACAAAACAAAAAATAACTCTTAAAAAAAACAAAAATACATCCTAAGAAATCATAAATTCTTCTTACGAAGCAAAAATAATTTTTACAAAACGAAAATACATCCTAAACAATGACAAATAGTTCTGAAAAAATACAAAATACATTCTAAAACATTAGAATTTATTCTGAACAACAAAACTACTGAATGAAATGAAATGAAAGAATCATTCTATCAGAACAAAAATACATCATAAGAAATTACAAATACTTCTTAATGATACAAAATACTATTTACAAAACAAAAAATGATTTTTACAAGATAAAATTTATAATGAATAATCAGAGATTCTTCAACAAAATACTAAATACTTGCTACGTAGCAAAAAGAATACTTCTCACAAAGTAAAAAAAAATAATTCTTACAAATCAAGAATACATCACAAAAAATCACAAATTTCTTATTACAAAATACAAAATACTTATTAGAAAAACAAATTCTTCTTACAAAGCAATCAATAATTCTTAAAAAAAGAAAATACATCCTAAGAATCACAAATTATTCTTGCATCATACAGAATATTTTTAACAAAGCTAAAAATACTTTTTACAAAACTAAAATCCGTTATAAATTATCACAGATTTTTCTTACAAAAATACTTCTTACAAAATACAAAAAAAAATACTTTTTACAAAGAAAAATACAATTTGTACAAAACAAAAATACATTAAATGAAATTACAAATTCTTCTTACATTATACAAAACTTCTTCTTACGAAAAAAATATTATTTCTACAAAATAAAAATATATCCTAAAAATCAAAAATTCTGTTTACAAAATACAAAATACTTGCTACAAAAGAAAAAAGAATACTTCTTACACAATAAGAAATAATTCTTACAAAACAAAATTTTTCTTACAAAACGCTTCTTACAAAACACCAAAAATACTTCATACAAAGCAAAAATTTATTCTTATAAAAAAAAATACATCCTTTATAAAACAAAAACAAAAATACAAAGCAAAAAATAAATCTTACAAAAAAACACATCCTAAGAAATCACAAAATTTTTATTACAAAATACAATACACTTCTTACGAAACAAGAATTAATTCTTACAAAACGAAAATATATCCTAACAATCACAAACTTTACTCTCAAAATACAGAATACTTGTTACGAAAAAATAACAAAATAAAAAGACCTTCTAAAAGATCACAAATTTTTCTTGCAAAATACATTATACTTCTTATAGAACAAAAATAATTCTTAAAAAACAAAAATACATCCGAAACAATCACAAATTCTTAATATAAAACAAAAAATGTATTTTTGTTTTGCAAGAAGTATTTTGTAATAAAAAAAATTTATTTATTAGGATATGTTTTGTTTTGTAAGAATTCTTTTTTGCTTTGTAAGAAGTATTTTTTTACGTAATATTTTGTATTTTGTAAAAAGAATATGATTTTTTAAGGTGTATTTTAATTTCGTAAAAATTATTTTTTGTTTTGTAAGAGGTGTTTTGTAAGAAGGATTTGTGATTTGTTTAGGATGTATTTTTATTTTGTAAGAATTATTTTTTGCTTTGTAAGAAGTATCTTTGTAGTGTAAAAAGTATTTTGTATTTGTAAGAACAATCTTTGCTTTTTTAGGATGTATTTTGAAAATATGTTATATCTTTCAAAATAACTTTTGAAATTCCCTTCCCCCATGACAAAATTCCTCCTTGTAACAATCCCCCAGCCTAGCCTCCCTCGAGAAAAATCCGCCCGAATAATGTGTTTAAAATTTTGTTAATGTATGATTGACGGCACTAGACCCTTAAGGTCCAACCTGCGATCCTTCCTCCCAGGGGACTGCGAGGCGTCAAGTAACTCCCAAAGGTACTAGGACTTTTGATTTACAATCAAATGAGCTCTCTTTCGACTGGTTTGATACAAAAAACACCTGAAAAGAACAAAAACATACAAACAAAAAAACTAAATTCCACATTTGGTACATCGGGGCCTGATGCCTATAGAGCAGAGTTTTCTGACATTTTGAATCTTCTGGTGTAATATTTATTATGATAATATGATTTTTTAGGGGTGTTTTCCTCAATTTCAAAAATTTGGTAAATTTTTGATGGTAATATTGCCCAACTTTTGATCGTAACCAATTTTCATACCCAGCTTTTAATAGGTAACATAAAAATTTATGATATTTATCTACTTTGAATAAGAATCAACATTCAATTTATTTGGATTATCTATTGTTATCAAGACTGAGAGTATCTGGTTATTATATTTCTCAGATTTTCAGTTACTATTGAGTCATATCACTCCTTACATACAGTTTGCTACCACTAACTATTTGATATACAAAAATAAATAAAATATTATTTTACTCTTCCTTATAAAGACTATGTTAATAAGAAACGAAGAAAAAAAAATTTAAAAAGGATTCTCCAAAATAAGTTTTGAAACAAATGCAAAGAGCTCCATTTGATCACAAATTTGCAGAAATAAAGTCAAATAATCTACCAGGCAAAAAACTCCCACAAATAACCAAATTAAATAAATAAACCAAAAACAAACAGATATAAAGTAGTACCAATTCATTGATTCTGTGACGTGCCCTCCCTTTTTCCATAGGATTTCTGTGACATGCCCCGCCTTTTCCCATAGAATTTCTGTGACTTGCCCTCTAACGTCACAACAGACCCTGTTTCTACAACATGCCCTATTTCTACAACGTGCCCTGTTTCTACAACATGCCCAGGCAAGATTCCCACCCTGGCAAAATTCCTGCCCTACAATTAGTTGGTATAATTGGTTGGTATAATACACAAGTTTTAATAGTATGGGGAGCTCCTAGCCCCTCGGTCTAATAGGCTTAACGCAATTTTATGTAACTTTGAGACAGGAACCCATGTGGGAATTTCCGCTTATGACGCAACGAGAGCACACACCTTACGTAGTTATTGTCCAAAGTTATCACGTAGTACTTTTTTGTCCGAAACCCCAAAGCGTTTTTTTTATTAACTTAATGGCGGCACACACTTTATGTAAGTTCACCTCATCTTACGTATGGACGGCACCTCTATCACTGCCAAATAATATCATTTCGACATTTTTCATAAAAAAGCCTCAAGACATTTTCTTTTTCGGCGTTTCATTTTTTTGGTCGAATCACCTTTCATATCTTTTTTCCTTTTTCTATAGTTCTTGACCCCGCCAGGACTCGAAAGACCATTCCTTTCCAATAGTACAGTACCCCAAGCAAGTCTTCCATGAAACCATTTCCATTATTATTTATCTGGAGCCACATTCTAAAATTAACCAATGGCAGGACAGCTAAGGTTCCCCATTTTTTTGGCACTCATTAGAAAGATGCGTTACTCTCCCAATTTTATACACTCCAGGAGACATTTGCTCTCAAGATATTAATAAAGATAAAACGAAAATGTATCGTTTCTTTACGTGCGATTTTAGATTTCACACTATCGTGACACTACGCCACCCCCCTCTAGCATGCAATACCGGAGGAATAACGTTGATATTAGATATAAATTTAAGACATGTTAAGAGCTTTTAAGAAAAATATCCATTTCTTTTACTGCCTGTTAGATTTTCACCTCTTCCATGGGAAAAAATTCCTTAACGTCTCCACCCTAACTTTTAAGCTGTAGTTCACCCCACAATGAAATCACATGACTCCTCTTTCCCCAGTCCTGACAATACATTTTCTCCAACAAGACATTTTGCGGGCATTTCCTATTAAAAATTTTGTCTTTAAATCCCCTGATTCAAGTTTTTTGCAACCCAAGCCAATCAGGATGCCTAAAAAAATACTCCACACCACCATGGCAATTCCACCCATTTGACAACAGACCAACTCCCCCACCCACCCCTCTGGATGACCTGATATTAGTGATGCATTTAAACAATATTAATATATTTCTTTCAATGACTTTTAACGAAATGCACCGTTTCATTGAGTATTGTTAGATTTCACTCCGCCTCTAGCAAAAAAATTCATTTAACACCTTCAACCTTATCTTTAAGCTCTAGAGTATACTTTTCAATGAAAATTGCATACCACCTTGGTAAATTATGGATGATATTAAACACCCCCCTGGGACACCAAGCATTCTTGGGTTTAATGTTTCTTGACAATAAACAATAATCACGTTTTGCTACCCCTACGACACCAGTCATCATCAGTGTAAGCGTTTTTTAACATTTGAAACACACACACACACAGACAAACACACACACACAGATACACGAACACAAAACACACATACAAACCAAAACACACACACACACAAGACACACACAAAAACACGCAAACAGATACACAAACACACACACATGAACAAAAAACACACACACAACAAAAAAACACACACACACAAACAAAAACACACACGAACACAAAACACACAAAAACACACACACACAAAGAAACACACACACAAAAACAAACACACACACACAAAAAAAACACACACACACAAACACAAACAAACAAATAAACACAGACACACACACACACACACACACAAATGAACACAAAACACACACACAAAGCACACACAAAACACAAAACACACACACACACAAAAACACACGAAAACAAAACAAAAAACACACACAAACACAAAAACACACACACGCAAAACACACACTATCACTAAAACACGCGCGCACAGACAAACACACACAAACGAACACAAAACACACATACACATACACACACAAACACACACACACACACAAAAATACACACACAAAAACACACACACACACACTTTTTTAGAAGTAACAATTTATTTTGTTTATGATAAAAAGTTTTCTGTCAGAAGTAGCAAGTTTTCCTTAACACTAACAAATTTTCTCTTCGAAGTAGCATATTTTATTCCCCTAATACTTGCAAGCCCTTACTTCAAACTACCAGTTTCTCTAAGAAGAAATAGGTAGTTTCATAGCAGTAACAAATTTTTTCTAATAGCACCAAGTTTTCCATCAGTGATAAACAATTTTCTCATAGAATTGAAAAATTTTGTCAATGATAACAAATTTTTCCGTTAGATTTAGCAAGTTTTCTGTAAAAGATAACAAATTTTTTTCTTAGAAGTAAAAATTTTAAGTTTATGATAACAACTTTTTTGTCAGAAGTAGCAAGTTTTTCTTAACACTAACAAATCTTTTTCATCGAAACAACAACTTTTTCCTTAATACTAACAAACTTATACTTAACATACTCAAATTTCTCATAAAAGTAACAGTTTTTTTTTAACAGTACCATATTTTTTCTAATAGCACCAAGTTTTCCGTCAAAGATAACAAATTTTTCATAGAAGTAACAATCTTTCGTCAGTGATAACAAGTTATCTGGTAGAAGTGGCAAGTTTTCTGTCAAAGATACCAAATTTTTCTTAGAGGTAACAAATTTTTCCTTAATACTAACCAACTTTTACTTAACACACTCAAATTTCTCTTAGAAGTAACAGTTTTCTCTTAACATTAACAAATTTATTCTACTAGCACCAAGTTTTCCTTCAAAGATAACACATTTTCATAGAAGTAACAATTTTTGTCAGTGAATAAAAAGTTATCTGTTAGAGGTAACAAGTTCTCCGTCAAACATACCAAATTTTTTTAGAAGTAACAATTTTTCGTTATGATAACAAGTTTTCTGCCAGAACTAGCAAGTTTACCTTAACACTAAGAAATTTTTCTCTGCAAAGTATTAACCTTTTCCTTTATACTATCAATCTTTTACCTAAAACTATCAAAGTTCTCTATGAAGTAACATTTTTCGCCAGTGATAAACCGATTTCTCCTTGAACTAGCAAGTTGTACAGCAAAGATAACAAATTTTTCTGGGAAATAACAATTTTTTCGTGTTTGTTAGTATTAAGGTTTTTATTAAGTTTGTTAGTGTTAAGAAAAAGTTGTTACTTCGATGAGAAAAAATTTTTTAAGTGTTAAGAATAACTTGCTACTTCTGGTAGAAAACTTGTTAACATAAACGAAAAAATTGTTACTTTAAAGGAAAATTTGTTATCTTTGCTGGGCAACTTGCTAGTTCTAACTGAAATCGTGCTATTACTGGCGAAAAAATTATTACTTCAAAGAGAAATTTGATAGTGCTAGTAAAATTTTGTTAGTATTAAGGAAAAAAGTTGTTACTTTGAAGAAACAATTTGTTAGTGATAAGAAAAAAACTAGTTATTTCTGGTAGAAATCGTGTTATCATAACGAAAAATTGTTACTTCTAATAAAAATTTGGTATCTTTGACATAAAAGTTGTTACTTCTAACAAATAACATGTTATCCCTGACGTAGTTTTTTACTTCTCTGAGAAATTTGTTATCTTTGACTGAAAACTTGGTGCTATTAGAAGAAATTTATTACTTCTAAGATAAAAACTGTTACTTCTAAGAGAGAAATTTTAGTGTGTTATGTAAAAGTTTGTTAGTATTAAGGGAAAATGTTGTTACTTCGAAGAGAAACTTTGTTAGTATTAAGAATATTTACTACTTCTGACAGAAAATTGGTTATCATAAACGAAAAAAAATGTTACTTCTAAGAAAATTTGTTATCTTTGACAAAAAATTTCCTATTTTTAACGGAAAAATTGTTATCATTTAGAAAAAAATTGTTACTTCTATGAGAAATTTATGTTATCTTTGACGGAAAACTCGGTGCTATTAGAAAAAATTTCTTACTGTTAAGCAAAACCTGTTACTTCTAAGAGAAATTTGATAGTGTTAAGTAAAAGTTTTTTTTATTAAAGAAAAAGGTTGATACTTCAAAGATAAAATTTGTTAGTGTTAAGGAAAACTTACTACTTCTAGCAAAAAACTTGTTATCATAACGAAAAAATTGTTGCTTCTTAGAAAAGTTTAGTATTTTTGACGGAGAACTTGTTACTTCTAACAGATAAATTGTTATCACTGACGAAAAATTGTTACTTCTATGAGAAATGTGTTATCTTTGACGGAAAACTTGGTGCTATTAGAAGAAATTTGTTACTGTTAAGAAAAAAAACTGTTACTTCTAAGAGAAATTTGAGTGGGTTAAGTAAAAGTTTGTTAGTATTAAAGAAAAATTTGTTACTTTGAGGAGAAAATTTGATAGTGATAAGTAAAACTTGCTACTTCTGACAAAAAAAGTTGTTAATACAACAAAAAAATTTAATTGTTAATTCTAAGAAAAATTTGGTATCTTTGACTGAAAACTTGTTACTTCTAAAAGATAACTTGTTATCATTGACAAAAAATTTTTACTTCTATGAGAAATTTGTTATCTTTGACGGAAAACGTTTTGCTATTAGAAAGAATTTCTTACTATTAAGAAGAACCTGTTACTTCTAAGAGAAATTTGATAGTGTGAAGTAAAATTTGTTAGTATTAAAGAAAAAGGTTGGTACTTCAAAGAGAAAATTTGTTAGTGTTAAGGAAAACTTGCTACTTCTAGCAGAAAACTTGTTTATCATAACGACAAAATTGTTACTTCTAAGGAAAGTTTAGTATTTTTGACGGAGAAGAACTTGTTACTTCTAACAGATAACCTGTTATCACTGACGAAAAATTCTTACTTTTATGAGAAATGTGTTATCTTTGACGGAAAAATAGGTGCTATTAGAAGAAATTTGTTACTGTTAAGAAAAAAAAAACTGTTACTTCTAAGAGAAATTTGAGTGGGTTAAGTAAAAATTTGTTAGTATTAAAGAAAAATTTGTTACTTTGAGGAGAACATTTGTTAGTGATAAGTAAAACTTGCTACTTCTGACAGAAAAAGTTGTTAATACAAAAAAAACAATTTAATTTTTATTCTAAGAAAAATTTTGTATCTTTGACTGAAAACTTGTTACTTCTAAAAGATAATTTGTTATCACTGACGAACAATTGTTACTTGTATTAGAAATTTGTTATCTTTGACGGAAAACATGGTGCTATTAGAAAAAAATTGTTACTAGTAAATAAAAAAAACTGTTTACTTCTATGAGAAATTTGAGTTTGTTAAGTAAAAATTTTTTTAGTATTAAGGAAAAGTTGTTACTTCGATGGAAATTTTTTAATGTTGCTTGAAAACTTGTAGCAGGAAAAACTTGCTACTTCTGACAGAAAAGTTTTTTTTTCATAAATGTAAAATTGTTTACTTCTAAGAAAATTTGTTATCTTTTACAGAAAATTTGCTACTTCTAACGGAAAAATTGTTATCATTGATAAAAATTATGAATTCTATGAGAAATTTGTTATCATTGATGGAAAACTCTATGCTATTAGGAATTTTTTACTATTATGAAAATACCTGTTACTTCTAAGAGAAATTGACGGTGTGAAGTAAAAGTTTGCTAGTATTAGGGGAAAAAGAGTTTACTTCGAAGAAAAAATTTGTTACTGTTAAGGAAAACTTGCTTCTTCTGACAGAAGACTTGTTATCATAAACAAAAAAAATTTACTTCTAATAAAGTGTGTGTGTGTGTTTGTGTTTTTTTGTGTGTGTTTGTGTGTGTGTCTTGTGTTCGTGTGTTTGGGTGTGTGTGTGTTTTGTGTTTGTGTATGTTTTTTTGTGTGTGTGTTTTGTGTTCATTTGTGTGTTGTATGTGTCTGTCCTTGTGTGTGTGTGTGTGTATGTTTGTGTGTGTGTGTGTATGTTTGTGTTTGTGTGTGTGTGTGTATGTTTGTGTTTGTGTGTGTGTTTTTTGTGTTCGATTGGTTTTTTTTGTGTGTGTATTTTGTTTTATGTGTGTGTTTCCATGTGTGTGTTTGTATATTTTGTTCGTTTATTTGTGTGTGTGTGTTTTGTGTTTGCGTATGATTTTGTGTGTTTGTGTTTGGTGTGTCATTTGTGTGTGTGTGTGTGTGTCTGTGTGTTTGTTTGTATATGTATGTTTGTGTTTGTTTTGTGTTCGTGTGTATTTTGTGTGTGTATTTTGTTTTGTGTGTGTGTTTTGTGTTCGTGTAAGTTTTTGTTTGTATGTGTGTGTTTTTGTTTGTGTGTGTTTTTTGTTTGTGTTCGTGTGTATGTCTGTGTTTGCGTGTTTTTTTTTTTGTGTGTGTATGTGAGTGTGTGTGTATTTTTGTTTGTGTTTGTTGTGTGTGTGTGTGTGTGTATGTGTATGTGTTTGTGTGTGTTTTGTGTGTTTTTGTGTGTGGGTTTTTTGTGTGTGTGTTTGTGTCTTGTGTTCGTGTGTTGTGTGTCAGTGTGTGTGTGTGTTTTTGTGTTTGTGTATGTTTTTGTGTGTGTTTTTTTGTTCATGTGTGTGTGTGTATGTTTATGTGCCTGCTTGTGTGTGTGTGTTTGCATGTTTGTGTGTGTGTTTTGTGTGTGTTCTGTGTTCTTGTGTTTTTTGTGTGTGTGTGTATTTTGTGTGTGTGTTTTTTGTGTGTTTGTGTTTTTTGTGTGTGTGTTTTTTGGGTTTGTGTTTTGTGTTAGTGTGTGTTTTTGTTTTTGTGTGTGTGTTTTGTGTTTGTGTGTGTTGTGTTCGTGTTCGTGTCTTTGTTTGCGTGTATTTGTGTGCGTGTGTGTGTTTGTTGTGTTTGTGTGTTTTGTGTTCGTGTGTGTGGGGTGTTGTTGCGTGTGTATGTGTGTGTGTGTGTGGGTTTTGTGTTTATGCTTTATTGTTGTGTGTGTGAGTTTTGTGTTCATGTGTTTGTGTGTGTGTCTGTGATTGTGTGTGTGTTTTTTTGTGTGTGTCTGTGTTTTGTATGTGTGTGTTTTGTGTGTGTTTTGTGTTCTTGTGTTTTTTGTGTGTGTGTGTATTTTATTTGTGGGTGTTTTTGTGTGTGTGTGTGTTGTGTGTTGTGTATTGTGTTCGTTTCCTTATTTGTGTGTGTGTTTTTGTGTTTGTATATTTTTGTGTGTTTGTGT
>JAPEVW010000409.1:85000-87500 GCA_027921565.1 Artemia sinica
GTGTGTTTGTCTGTGTGTGAGTGCATTTTGTTCGCTACAAATGAATTCCAAGAAAAATCGTAAGGTACTTATCTAAATGAGAGAGTCAACCCTAGAACTCTAGACCAAGTCATAGAAATCAAGACCATACCATCGAAATTGTGATCAAAGTGTAGAAATTATGCTTAACTTCAATGCAAACATTAAAAAAGCAATGAAACCCTGACAATTTCAAAAAAAAAAAGAGCAAACTACAAAAATCACGGGTAAACCTAGAAATCACGGGTAAACCTAGAAATCAAGCCACCGTAGAAATCAAGGGCAAAGTGTAAAAATCACATTCATTCTTTAAAATCATTACCAAGAGAAAGAAGAGCCCTAGAAGTGTTTTAAATACTCTGTGGCGTGAATTGCTTGTGAAAACCCAAATAAATGACTTGAAGTAAAACTTTTAACAAAAAAAGTCTGAAAAGTGTTTTGTCAAAAATGGGGATGATGGCAGAGGGTGTTGTGGTTGCAGTAATAGTGTGGTACTGTGGTGCAAATTGCTTACGAAAACCCGAATGAATGACTTGAAGTGAAACTTTTAACAAGAAATGTTTGGAAAAGTGTTTTTTTAGAGGAGGTGGGGCAATGTCAGTGGTGTTTCACAGTGGCAGTAATAGTCTCGCATTGTGAGGTGAAATGCTTAGAGTATTAAACACTAGCAAAGAAAGGGGGTGACTTCTCTGTTTTCAAAAATATATTGTTTAATTTAGGTTCCAGAAGCTTATTTTTGGAGTGTGAAGATTGAAAATGACCTAGGGGTGGGGGGGGGAGGGTGGCTGGTGTCATATGAATGACGGTGGGGAGTGGAGTTATGAGGGCTGTTGTCAGTGTGAAAAAAGTGTGGCAGCCCCATTCCACTCTGGGCCATAAGTATACTTTTTAAGGATTTGGGCATCTACCCTTCTCGTAAGTGGATTTTCCAACCTCTCCAATTAGGTGTCATTGCTTAAGATATGCATTGCCGTTATCACGCAGCACCCGTATATATGGGTTTTGCTGAATCCCCATGGAGTCATTTAGACTACCTTGGACGATACACTGGCATCATTCATATTAGACTTGCTCACGGAAATCCTGGGAATCTACCAGAAAAACAATGTACCAAAAATGGATGTGAATCTTGGTAATACAGAAGAAATAATAGAACGCCTGAAATCTTGGGTTGGCCTGCCAGGGTGTGAATCTTGTTAGCTGAGCGCTAGAAAAACAGGGATGATGTGATGTCAGAGGCGGGCATGTCCTAGAAATTATATGATAATTTCCTTATTATTACTACTTTTTAAGTTATCTCAAAGCAAGACCGTTTTTTAACCTCCTTTATCGCCTATCCGAAGTCTGGATTCCGTCCCCGAAATGAGTAGACGCTGACCAAACTCTCCCGCAGTGCGCTGGATGGGTGGGAACAAGAATTTCTTGAAATAGAATTTTCCCACCTTTGCATGTTTGCTATTTTTGGTGAAAAAATGTGGCCTGGGTTGCGTCAGGGCTGATACAACCCGCTCGGAGGACTGGAAATACCCTCGGAGGTTGCCAGCAAGCGGGCTGGCACCCTCCTGGATGGAGGCCCAGTGCAGGCTAAAAATAAATAAGAAAAACATTTAAAAAAATCACTTGAGAATTACTGCTTGGCTCAACGAAAAAAAAAACCCTAATGACTAGATAAAATTGCAGAGCTGAGCTGGAGACGAAAAAACGGGCCTCCTCCCTCCACAGACACCTCCCCTCCCTGTAGTCCTACCCACTTATCTTTCTTTAAATTATGCATGTTATTGTTTATATTTTATCCTTTTTATAAGCTAAAATAATGCCTAAAAATTGTATTTATTATCAAGGCACCCTTTGAAAATGATTGATAGGTGGAGGTTGGAATCCATTATTAGAATAATGTGAAATATCCATAAGTTTAACTGAAAGAAATGGATATTTTTGTTAAAAGTCTTTCAATAATACCTTTTAATATGGTTTAAATATACCAATATCAGCTCACCCAGGGGGGGGGCTGGTTTTCAAAAACTTGAATCACGGGATTTAAAGGCATAATATTTCTTAGGAAATGCCTGAAAAGATGTTCTTGGGGAGATGTAGCCATATCAGGGGATGTTTATATCATCCATAATTTATCAAGGTGCTATGCATTGTCATTGACTAGTCTGCTCTAGAGGTTAAAGATAAGGTGGGAGGTGTTAAATTAATTTTTGGCTAGAAGGGGAGTGAAATCTAATAATACTCAATGAAACGGTGCATTTCGTTATAAGCCAATCAAAGAAATATCTTAATATGGTTTAAATGTATCACTAATATCAGGTCATCCAGGGGGGGCGGGGTGGGAGGCTCGCAGGTGTCACTTAGGTTAAATGCCATGGTGGTGTGGAGTACATTGTGGGGCATCATGATTGGCTTGGGTTGTAAAAAACTTGAATTACGGGATTTAAAAGACATAAGTTTTAATGGGAAATGCCTGAAAAATGTCTTG
>JAPEVW010000409.1:92500-120442 GCA_027921565.1 Artemia sinica
TCTCCAGACCCAGACAAAAAAAAATGTGTTGAAAACCTCAAACCCCTAAAACTATGAAAGAATTAAGAGGAATTTTAGGCCTTACCGGGTACTTTAGGAAGTTTATGCGAAATTACGCCCAAATTTCAAAACCCCTCACGGAATTAACTAAAGGGAACTCCCAAAATGTTACCTGGTCCCAGGAAACTTAAACTTCCCTAGACCGTCTCAAAAAGGCACTCACTTCCGAACCAATATAATCGTTGCCTGATTTCGAAAACGGACAATTTGTGGTCACAACCGATGCTAGTTCAAAAGGCATTGGTGCTATTCTTTCGCAAATAATTCGGTAGAAAACCCCAATCCTCTAGAGGGTACGCCTAAACAAAAAGTAATAAAAAAAGTTATAGGCTATTCAAGTAGGACATTATCAAAAGGCGAAAGTAATTATTCCGCCACAAACTTAGAGTTATTATCTATAATCCACCACTTGGATAAATTTAGACACTATTTAATTGGTAGAAAAATTTATATTACGTTCAGACCATAAAAGCCTGCAGTACCTGCGCACTTTTAAAAAACCCCACAGGAATTCTATCTAGATGGATTATGAAAATCCAAGATTTAGATTACGAGTTTGAACATTTAAAAGGCAAAACTAAATGCAGCTTGTGATTTCTTGAGTAGATTCCCCAGAAAATATGCCGTCGGAAGCCGAGCAGAATGAAATTAACGCTTTTAATACTAAGAGTAAATGTAAGAAAAACAAAGTCAAGGACACAGTAAAAGAAAATAAGGTTAACTATTGTCCCTTATCCTTAGAAAATATAAAAAGAAATCAAAAGAAGGATGAAATGTGTTTAGTACTTATTAATTATTTTGTGAATGATTGTGGGTTACCAGATAAATTCAAAGCTCTTAGAGAAAAGAAATAGATAATTTTTTACTTTGATCTTGACGAAGAAATATTATGTAAAATTGTGACTGCTGAGGCAAATAGAAACCAAACTTCAATAATACCTGTATTACCCCAAAACTTAATAGTACATGCCTTTGAATATTTTCATTTGGATATAGGTGGACATTTATGAGTAACGAAAAACTTTCCATAAATTAAAACAATATTTTATGTACCGTCGGCATTAAAAAAACTTAAAGAATTTATAAGTACATGCGAAGCGTGTAACTTAAGAAAAAAAACAAGCTTATCCTAACCCCCCCATGGGAAGAGTTCCGGTAGCGAGATTCCCCTTTGATATTGTCTCATTTGATTTATATGGAACCAGTGGAGGTTTACCTGTTTCCAACAGAGGCCATACCTGTATTCTTTCAGTTATAGATCATTTTTCTGGATTTACTTTCGCTAAAGAATTAAAGAATCAAGGCGCGTAGACCACGACTAAAGCGTTAGCTAAATTAATTTTTTAATTTGGCATTCCAAATAAGGTTATAAGTGATAACGGAAGTAATTTCGTTTCAAAAGTAACAAAAGACTTAATGAGGTTTCTTTATATAGAGAAATTGGTGACATATCCTTATCATCCACAAGCTAATGGTAAATAGAAAATAGGCATAAAATATTTTCGAATGTATTAAGTATTTAAACAAAAGACAACAAAAACGATTGAAATCAATTTTCACCTTGTCTAACTAACATAATTAATACTGCTTATTCAGAGACAACTAAAGAAAATCCGTTCTATTTGTTATTTGGACTTGACTTCAGAATACCATATCATGATATTGTTGAGTCCAGACAATATTATAATACACGGAGGATTACAAACGAGGAGTTTATAAATAGGATGAGAAAAACTTATAAGATAGTTAGGCAAGAATTGGAAAATGTAAAATAAGTCAAGAGCTAAGAAACCTACCCAAAGTCAAAGGGAACATAGATTTTAAGATAGGAAATTGCGTCTACCTAAAAAATTAGGCAAAAGAGGAAGGCGAGAAACTTCCCAATAAATATTCTGGACCGTACAGAATAGTCATAAAGTACGATAATGATTATACTTTTAAAATGGTGAACCCCTATAGTGGAAGAACTTACAAGGCACATGTTAGCCGAATAAAAAAGAGCAAAATTTCCAGAAAGATGGGTATCGCGTTCCTCGTCTAGCGATTCGTCAGACGCAGAAGACAAGCCCCCTAAATCAAGATTGGCAGAGCTAAAACCCTTTAATTTCAAAGAAGATTATTTTGAAAATGAGAGTGATGACGAAAACTTTGAAGAATTTTTATATTTGAAGAATTGAAGAAAAATCTGATTATTCCCAAAAGAAAATCACTAATACAAGCAAGAATAAAACCACCAAAAAGTCCAGAAAGCTCATCATCAGAGAGCGTGGGAGAATTAGATTCTCCGAAAACCGAATTGTTTCCTGATAGAATTTTGACCCCTTGTCCCCCCAAAAGATGTCCAGATGATATGGTCTCCCCAGCAACCCCAATAGAGAGACTCCTGTCATTGCAGGATATTTTGAACAGAGCGGTAGAAACTCAGGGTATTATTGTAAAGAAAACCCCTCCCAAAGATTCAATTAAAACAAATCTGCGAGAAGCGATGGATTTAATAAATTTCCCCATAAAAAAAGAGGCAAAGTACGTTTTCCTTGGACTCAAACTCCCAGGACGCCCAGAAAGGACAGTTTCATGATATAACCGTGTACAGGGTCAAGCCTAAACAATGGACTTCATGGAGAGAAACACTGGTTGCAAAAAAATGCCCCATCCCCCTGAGACACGGCATTTAAACAGTGGAGAAACCCTACGGAAACTTTTGATTTCTCTCAGAGTTCTCAAGAGTATTTCCAATCTCCGAGTTGAAAAACTCAAAGCGAGGACTTAGAGAATAAACCCTCTACTTCCAGAGGAGTAGAAATTTACGAAGGAAGGGCAGGTGATACCTCAAGAACACGAAGTGCCACTTCTAAAAGTTTTAATGTGGAATCACCGGAATCCAGTTCAAAGAGTCTGACGGCGAATCAGACCATATGGTAGTTAAAGAAACAGGGAAATCACACTTATAAATACGGATTAGCACTCGCAAATACCCCTAAATAGCGTCCGACTAGAGGGGAAGTTAAAACAAAATATAGAAGAAGAAGCGCGAAACAACTTGGTTTTTTACAATTATTAATAAGACGTTTACAAAAGAATCTCAATATCAAATATTTCTACTCTAAGGGATCCAATCAAACGGACCTTTTACTCCTTGATAAATGCAGAGCTCCCAAGATTTGCTATAATCTAGAGAAAAGTCCTCAATGTGTCAAATATGAAGGCATACATCATCCTCTATCAGAAATCCAATATTATAAAACAATTTTTATTTGACCCTGAATCCGAGGAATACAAATTCCTAGGTAGTAAGTTATTTCTGAAACGTATGAAAACACACCAAAGAAAAAGAGACGCCTATAAAGATAATAACAAGAAAATTAAAAGAAGATTCTAAACTCTAAATCTAACAAAATAAAACAAAAACAAAAACCCCAATAAGTATAATCCTCATAGAAACCTCAATAGTAACAAGTTATATTAGCTTCAACCATTATGTATCATTCGTTGAAATTAAAATCCCGCATTTCCAGACACACACTGACCTCTGACGATCTATCGCTCGTACAGTTTTCGCCGGGCCAGCAAAAACCGGAACCGACGGAATAACGGTGAAAAATCGAAAAGAGATAACCCGCATGGAATATTTCTAACCCCACTAGGTAGACAATTAGTTTATTAAAATAAAAAATATTATGAAGAAATTTCCTAGTTGTCCGCAATTGAATAAACCAGATTTAACATCAGAAACATTACTTTATATGCCCCCACAGTGTTTCCTTGCGAATAAAAAATGTCATAGTATTAATAACGAATATAAATCATTGAGTGAATATGTATTAGTGAAAGTAGTAGAAAAGCTAAATTTCATCACGTTACATTTCCTCCTAAAGTCATCTAGAAATCCCCTGGAAGATAGAGTAATGTTAAGAATAATAGCAAGTCTAGTATATTATAACTTCATTACGCGGGTAACGCTAACAACAGTAGAAAGAACTAGAATAGCGGCTACCATGACATTCAGAACTCTCTTAAAAAAAATTCCAATGTCCAAATATTCCTAATTTCCGAATTTATCGCAGAAAATCTATGGCAAACTCAAGATGAAAATGGTAACACTACAATTTGGCCCCTTAGATTCCTTACACTACTAATAGAACGAGGGTATAACCTACTAAATGGAGGGAATTTGCTTAAAAGTTTGTATAAAAATTGTTGGAGCTTTGATGACATAACCCTGAAATAAAATCCTACACATGGGAAGTTACCGTGCGAGATTACAATAACATAAAGAAGATCGCACTAAACCTTTTTGAAGAAGATGAAAATTTTGGATCTAAAGTGTTCCCCAGTTTTGACATTATTGTACGAGAACAAAAATTTTGTAATGCGTCGCAAATACAATAAAATTTTTAGAGTAGTAAAAGTCATAAATAATCCGCTTTTCTTAGCTGAACGATGTCGTAAAATAATTCGTGAGAATATGCAAAAGAAAGATATAGCGAATACGTTGAAAAACCTAGAGCTTCCGAATGATCTGTTGGTCTATTTAATGCACATAGACATAGATAAGAGCAATGAAAATACCACAGTATTCGAATTGATGTTCCTAAGAACGAATTTGTCATCATGGGAAGTTCATCGTCTTAATACCATGCTAGCGTGGTTAGAAACACGTAATGTACTACCGAAAGATACATCAATACTAAAATTCAATGTTGACGAATATGGGAAGAATCGCATGTACAGCTAAAATTATCGAGATAATGTCTTAAAATGTAAGTTCACTAAAAAACACCATAACCACTGTTTTCGAAATTTTCCTTCTTAAACAAAAAATAATAATATAAATAGTGAATCAAGTGAGTAATTATTAATGAGATGCGCATACTCTACGCAAAATTAAACCATATATTTACCACAATGCTCTCATATATACGAATTTTGTCTTAGAGCAGATTTTAATAACTCTAGGCTTATAATAAAAAAATAGGTTACCAGTGTATTTATGTGTAGCTTGCTTACTTATTTATATGTTGCTTACTCGAAACATATAATGCAGAATCAGGTCATATAATAATTATTAATTAAGCTTTAAAGGTATATCTCAACCAGTCATAAAGGCATATCACAACCAGAATGAAGCTTGGAAAGTCCTAGCTTTACTTCCATAACCATTCTAATCCTAAAATACTTTTCATAACAAAATTCTGTTTTACACTTCCAAATCAGTTTTATTTGACCAATACCATAAAATAGTTAAAAATATTATATTGATATAAATTAATATGATAAAATAACTTAAGTTAAAATAAAAATGCCTAAACTGCTTGAAAAAAAATAATAATAACAAAATAGTAAATAAAAAAAAAATTGCAAAAATAGGTAAGATTAATAAAAAATTAATTCTAGAAACAAAACAAAAGATGAGGCTTAAGAATATCATCATAATCCTCGTAGTTCACGCAGCAGCCCAAGATATAGTAAAAGCATGGAGTAATATTTAAACACGAAAATTCACTGCTAGCAAGGCATAATGCATGGAAAAAATTTGTATGAAATTGTATCCCAAACCCTTTGAAACGTTATGCAACAAGTAACAAGACTAGAGAAAAATAAGAATGGACTCAAAAAATCGATATTTCAATTCTTAAGGTCGGATAAGGGATTACAGGCCATTAAAATGATTCATAGTAAAGATAATAAAAAGATCCACATTCCAGTTATCCCAAAACTAAAATCAAAATTCTTAATAGAGGACATTGACAAGAAAATGGCAGAAATTGGCATGGCACTAGGAACCAGTACCAAAGAAAACAAAAGAAAAGAGATCAGAAAATAATATTGAATACTTGTCAAGAGACATTATTACAATTAAATCTATGGAAAACCCTAAATTATTGGCTACGAGAAAAGGAAACTTTTATGATGGAATTACGCAATGCTAAATGAACTGCCAAGCCTATGGACTTTTTCTCAAAAAATTATGCCAAAGTCGTGCTGCGAAGAACGTCACAAAACAGATATCATCCAAACTAAGAAAGGAAAATGACAATAGACAAGATACTAACCTAAGGGAATTAGACAAATCAAGAAACATATTCTCAAATACCCAACAAGATAATGAATATAGAAATCCTACAGAAAGAAAATAAAAAGACATCAAGACAATCACACCCACAAATGAGACCCCAGCAAAAGAGATACTATCTTAAATGTCGGAAACCACGACAAACACAGTGCCAGAAATGATTGCACTTAGTTAAGAATCACCTAGAAATTTGAACATGTTGACTTATCTAAAAACCATGACATATACAAAATGGACTTGGTCAACAGGGCCACGTTTACGCACACCCAACCAATAGGCATATTCCGTATATACGCAAGGGCAAGAATCCCGGTAAGACATACCGAAATACAAACAATAAGAGTACAAGGGATTAAGCCAGAAGAAAAGAAAAATAATTATAAGAAAGAGGAGAGGATAATTACGTACATAAAAAATGTTGGACAATAGACGGTAAACGTACTTGTGCTAGATTAGCCATAGCCGACGAGCCGACAAAAAAAGGTATCGAACCATTACCTGATCTAAGAGCGAGAAAAACGCCCAAAAAGTGTCAAACTCACCAGGCCTTCTTAACATTATACAGACAAAGATTACAAGCCTTATTTGAATTATTTAATACGGAAATAAAAACAATTAAAACAAATCACACCGAGAATTTTTGAAGTATTCTCTCGAAGAAGTAAATACCGAAGGTCTACAAGCCTAATTTCCATCATTGGAGAACTCGCCTCCCGCCTTTTTGGTCTAATAATGGAGGAAGACTTAAACATCCTCAGGGAAAATGTAAAAAAATTGAATAACGCCATAAACGTAACGTTACACGTCCAGAAATACAAGCAAGCGTTGCAAACTACCAAAGAGATAAAGTGGAAATGATATCTAAGAAAATCTCAAAAATGGTAAATGTAATGAATTATTTGAGGAATGAAGTGGACCGTGTGGTGACAGACGCGAGCCTTACCATGGTATCACTCGATATAATTACCTTGTCATTACTAATCTAGCGACAGATGTTAGTAAGTTCAAATTCGGACTATTTGCTCTCACGGGAGGAATCTTGTCATACGACCTGGTAGACGCTTCTAACTTAATAAGCATTTTAGATGAAATAAAAACACATCTAGCGTTTGGTTTACATTTACCCATAGAACCAGAAGTATCAAATTTATTCCTTTATTATACAAAATTAAAAGTCCACATGACGGAAATAAATGAACAATTATTCGCAGTAGTAACGATTCCATTGATAAAACCAACAATCCATATTATGGACTTGTATGAAATTTCGACTTCCCTGCTAATATAAAGAAGACGAATTCATTTATGACTATCACACCTGAAGCAGAGTATTTACTTGGTGATCAAGATAGACGAAAATATGCCCTAGCCAATCAGAAGACTTAAAAGAGTGCGTATCATTATAAAACCTAGTATGCCAGCTTACGTTTACCTATTTATAAACGTCAAATCCAGATCTTGTATGTTAGATATATTTTTGAAAGACACACAGCAGGAAGAATTACCTAATTTGTTTGGAGAATTGATAGAAAGTGCTAAACGAGAAATATTCATACACCTTAGAAATGATCTTTGGTTTTTTTCTCTGTTCCAAGAGAAACTGTTGGAACTTTGTCTTGTTTATATAATACAGAAAGAATAGATTCAAATTACAGGACCGAATTACTATTACAAGATCTGGGTACGATAACCATAAAACAAGGAGTCGACTTGTAACTAAAGAGTCAAGAGTTCAAACGCCGTTAATTACCACGAGCGAAAACATAATTAGTCCTAAAATCATCAATTTTAAGGCAATCAACCTGTCGTACACTATACCCAATATAGAAAGTAAGGAGATGAAATGTAAGTAAATGTAAGGAAACGAAAGTAAGGAAATGTAAGGAAAAGGAACGTTACCGTTTACAAAAATAAGAGAAGCATTAGATTCCCAAATCCCCCTATTTACTAATGAAGACCAGAGATTAACGTACGTAGATAATATATACGGATAATTCTCGACCAATTTCTGGTGGAAACATTCTACTGACCGTATTTTTCGTATTCGCGATTTCCTTGACTATGAGAACCTTACTGACTTTTAATTATGGAAGAATTTTGAAGATAAGAAGGTAAATCCCAAAAGAAAAACACGGGAAAACGGCTGAAATGCAGAAGTTAAACCCGGAACCCCATGAAAACGCCTAAGACTAGGAAAAGGGAAGACATTAGAAGACGAGTGGGTATAGAGGTATCCACTCGTCCTTGCTATGTCTAGTTTCCCTCATGTAAGTGTCGTTTACGTAAAACCGTGTGGTTACGACGCTGCAACATGCGTTTCTTAAACAGCACGGACGTGCGTAAACAATGCAGGCATGAAATATGTTGTAAAATGAGACCTCAAACTTAATAATGTAGCGTAACTTATGTTTAAATGGTTATTTTAAATCTAATATAGAATTAAATATGTATTGAGAAAGATTAAGATAAATTGTATGTAATAAAGTATACCAAGGAAAATAATAAGAGACATTACTTAAAGTTAAGAGAAGTAATCTCTTATAAGAGAAATAACAATGTCATTTTGTGAAAATCAATATATGCATATTAATATTGACATTTGCTTAATATTGCCTTGTAGTGTAATTTTTAACCAATGATTGTAACCAATCATATTGCTTATTATGTGTTATTGCAACATGTTTTAAAGAACGTGTGATTCTGCAGAGTTATTTTGTTTCCAGGAATTGGAATGGCGTATCAGAAACTAATCAGAACAATAATTAGACCAGTGCAGATACAACCTAGTAGCATCTATTTTTCATCATCCTTCAACCAACGAAGAGTACTCACCATAAATCCCAAGCAATTCTTGTCCTAGCCTCGTTTACGAAAACTACGATTACCTTTTGATCATTGCTGCTTTGACCACAAACAATTTACGTATCAGGTAACAATATTTAATAAATCTCAGTATCCAGTGCATTATTGAACTATAAACATAAACAATCCTGAGAACCCCATTGACTAGCATAAGATGTAAGTGAATACATCATCCTTGATAATAACATTAGATGAACCCAAGTTATTTGCATGTCGCAGAGACACGCGTTGAATCCCCTTCAACCATTTCTCCATTACGGGACTACGGAGATATAGAGACATTAGAGATATTAGAAATATTAGAGATATTAGAGATATTACAGTAAATGTTACGAGATAAATTTTCTGAAAAATGGACCCTGGAAACCAACAACTGAATTACAGGAAAATAAAAGTAATCCCAGTGAATAACCCCTGAGCGACAATATACTCCTCCCACGAGCAAAAAGACAATACGTTGAAGGAGTCACTAAAGTTTGATGTCAACCCATCTCAAATCCAATATTAATCCCCCTGTGATTAACCAAGAAATCACCGCAAAAGCTAATAGGTACAAGCCATGCACGAACAATTTTTATAAGAGGAACTATAATCTATAAGTGCAAGAATGAACAATTGTATACGAAAATACATTTTTATGTGATTCAAAATAGCCCAAGAATGAAATGCTAAGAAGAAAATCAACCCTTCTATTATCAACGCGATCCCAGTGCTCAACCCCTTAACGATAAAGCACGTCATGAAATATCTAAAAACAGCAGGTGAGAATGAAGTCTGATAGCACAATTCCACACACCTGTAGCAGAAAGTATCATTTCCCGTTTGATAATTAGAGAAAGCCTGTCGTCCAAGATGAACCTAACCATACTCGAACTATTCTGTGAAGAAACTACATTGTAAGTGTTTTAAAAAATTTTTGCACAAGACGAAAATAGTGAAGGACCATAAGTTACAACAGAAGGAGTGAGTACGCTAAGAGACACGTAAGGTGATGAAATAGGATGTGAACTTATATCACATTTATTAATTTGGACAACATAACAATTTTTATAACCTATCGTTAATATTACATAACAAACATTCCCAGTGAAAGTCTTCTAATGTATACTGATGAAGGTAGTGACATAGTAATTATATTATAAACCATTACATATATCTATATGTATTGCTAATTACTTAGGTAGAGTCATGTGTAGTGTTATCGTATTATTCCATTAATTTACAGTAGATAGGAAACATAATTAACCTATAGTTAGCGTAATGTAAAAAACTTATAAAAGGTGAATTTTCAGAAAATCTTGTAGTAATAGTAGAATAATCCCAACCTTACCAACATTGTTGAAAATGCAGTAGTAATTAGTATTAGATGTAGAAAAAAAAAAAACGAAAAAAAAAAATATTTGTGTAGTGACTATCTTAGTCGGTAGAGGAACCTTAGATCAGGATATTGGCAAAATAAAAAAAGTAATGCTGAAATTTTTCTTAAGAACTCCTGATTAAGCTTAAATAAAATAATACAGTATCAATTAAAGTTACGTAGGACAAATAGTAAATAAACCGTGAATACTTCAAAAACCTAAGGGCAAGCAAGTCCTAATGACGGTACGTCATTAAATAATGGGAAGGGTAATATAAACCGTAAGTAATATTTGATATATTTAAAATATAAAATTGTTTCCCAAATACTTCAAAATAAAATAAAATTATTTAGTTCATAATATACTTCCGATGTAATTAAAACTCTCCCCTAATTAAGTTTAAATCCTGTTTCGAACTTGAAATTAAGTTCTCAATCAACAAAAGAGAAACCAGATTATATGCTCAGCCAAAACATCCCTTTAAAGTACAAAAAACGGATGATTTTAAATTCGCGAAGAACTTGATACTTGATGAATTCCAGAGTACTTTGTAATGCTTCACGTGCATTCCACACTTTTTGTCTTACAGACCGAACAGATGTGAAATGTGGAAAAGCTACCGACCGGATGACGGTATTAATTAGAGAAGATAGTTTGAATTTCGCAAAAATACTTGACAAAAGAATCACGAGACAATGTTTTATACAAAGTAGATTCAAGTAACATAGAAAGTTTCAAGTTAACACAGGAATGTGAATAGTTTAATGACCAAAATATTGAAAGTAGCATTATTGGACGCGCAGTTAACATAAACGAATTTAGTTTGTCCACATAATGAAAGGTGGTGGGCCCCTCTACAGGAATTGGGCCAATCGTGAAATAGCTCTTAGAGCACAGAATCAAAACTATGTTTTATAGTGTTTTAAAAGTGTTTTTTCGGGGCATTAAGTATTCAGAACCCAGCCATTATTGTTATGCAGACATTGTAGAGATTTTGTCATTTTACTACCTCTACCTCTATTGTCGTCAGTTTGAAGTGAAGCACTGTTGTACACCTGAAATGTAAGTCTCAATAAAACTATTACTTCTATATTTGTTTTGTTTTATTTATATGTCTGTATCTAGCTCTGCATAGTAGATAGCTAGTTCGAATCTACTCCATTGGTAGCGTTCCCTAAGGAATCTGATTTCTACATAACATTAGAGGTAATTGAAAGGGAGATAACTTCAGGGAAACGAGGTTACACTTCTGGATTGATGGTTGGAGAACTTCTAACCTACTTTTGGTTACAGACTTTATTTTCTCTCAAAGAGAGTGGCGCGGTCGCCAATTTATCTTACTCCCCATTGCAGTTGGCGCAATTGAGAAATTCCCCCGGCAGATCTGGCACAATTGTTAGCGTAACAAGCGGCACAACCAATGGCGTTATAAGTAGCGCGATCGGAAAACTTATAAGGTGCAAGTTAACAGCTTTAAACCCGAAATTCCCCCGGCAGACCTGAAAACGGCAATATTAAATTTTCACTTTATTTAAAAGTGTTAATCTCTTTTTTCTTTCTTTTACCCCCATCTCTACCTCTCTGCCTCTTTTTGTACCGTGAGTAATTTGTGATATATTTAAAATACAAAATAATAAAATTCTTTCCTTCTGAGGATAATTCCGACATAAATTAAACTTCCCCTAATTAAGTTTAAATCCCGTTTCAAAAGAAAACTTCTTAATCAGCAAAAAAAAACTGCATTCTAGTCTCAGACAAACATTGACGCTAATCGGTTTTGAATTTCGTGAAGATGCTTGGCAATAAAATAATTGCTAGATACAAAGTTCACAGGAAGTTTAAGTTATAAGAGCAGTAATAAATGTTTAATCATCAAAATATTTAAAACAAACTATTGGACGGACAGTTAGCATAATGAAGTGAGTTTTGCAAACAAAATTACAAGGTAGCGGGCCCTTCACAAGAGTTGGGCCAATCGTGAAATTGCTCTTAGGGCACATAAGCAGGAATAGTTTGATATAGTGAAGAAAAGTGTTTTTTCGAGGCATTCATTCGTCATAATTCTCTCGATGCATTCATTTGCCATAATTTTTTTTATGCATTCAGTTGTCATAAGATTTTCGAGGCATTCATTGGTCAGAAGTATTATTGGACATTCATTTGTTAGAATTATCATTATGCAGTCATTGTAGAGATTTGGTCATTATTATCTCTGTCTCTGTTTTTGTCAGTTGATTTGAAGCACTGTTTGTCACCTAAATATAAGTCTCAATAAACTATTGTTTTTTATTTGTGTTTTTTTATTTATATGTCTGTATCTAATCACATAGCAGGTAACTAGTTCTTAGGTCCTCCATCAGTAGCACTCCCTAAGGAATATTATTTCTACATAACATTAGAAGTAATTGACAAGGAGATAACTCGAGGAAGCGAGATTACACTCCTGGATTGATAGTTGGAGAATTTCCAACCTACTATAGTTACGCATTTTATTTTCTCGCGTTTAGCGAGTGGCACGGTCACCCATTTACCTTACTTCCCATGGCTGTGACGTAATCCTTGATGGCACAATCTTTAGCGTTACAAGTGGCGCGATCGGAGAACTGATCAGGTGCAAGTTCACAGCTTTAAACCTTAACAGTGCAGTTGGCGCGATCGGTATACAGGGTAAATCCCTTAAAATTACATTTAGCGTGGTCGATCATTATTGCCACAGGTGCCACAGTCTTTATTGCCACAATCCTTATTGCCACAAATGGAGCAGTATTTATTGCCACAAATGGCACGGTCCTAAGCTTGGAGGAAAACATGCGAACTAGTTATGCTACAAACTTCGTAATTTAAGTTTACATCATTGGAGTGATACAGACTTATAACCGCTAAGCTATTATAGGAAAACCCTTTAAACTATCTCATAGGAGATAATAGCCTCCTCCAAAATAGGTTAAGTGAAAAAAAAAATAATTTTGAGTTAATTCAAATGCAAAAATGTCAGAAGAATTAAGCGAACTATTAATGGCGCAAAAGTTGGTCACGAAAAATGAGAAATAGCTAAATCTATTCCGCAATATGATGAACAAACAGATATCGACGAAATTAATATCCAATTGGCCCAGTTTGTATAATTAAAAAAACACAGAGCTAGAAACGTTAGTCGGTAGGCTCTTACTTAGATTAAGAGGGCAGCCCTAACCTTCCTAAAGCAAATTGAAAATACCATAGGAGATGATGAAAATTTGCCGATAAATACAGTAGAAAAATTGTTAACGGCATTCAAAGATAGATTCATCGAAACTAGTTCAACAAATAAATGAAAACACGGAATGTTAAGCTTTGATCATACACAGAATATAAGAGAATATCTTCACAATATACGGATTTCAGTAGAAGCAAAATTCGGAAAAGGATCAGGAGAACTGTATGAAAAAAATCATACTAGAAACCTTTTTGCAAGGGCTACCCCCAAAATTATATAGGATGGTAATATCAAACATATTGAGACATTGGAACTCGCAGTTAAGGAGGTGGGGACTAATGATCGAAATTGATACGTTGGTGGCAAAACGACAGTAAAACAAAAATAAATAGTTTAGGCAAATCAAACGCAAACTGACCTTCAAGGGCGATGAAGCTTATCCCAATTTCTTTTCAAGGGATAATATCCCAGTGTCACAAAGAAATAAAACGCAAGAACCCGCTAGGCAGAAAACAGTACGTTTCAGCCCGTCAAACAAATGAGTTTGTAGCGATAAAGGTTTTAGGGCTGTGGTTATAAAGGGAAAGGGGACTGGGCTTAATTGTGGTCATAAATATTGACCGCGTCAAATCTAATATCGTACCTTGAAGCTGTGAACTTACACCTTATAAGTTCTCCGATAGCGCCGCTTATAGCGCTAAAGATCGTGCCAATAAGACCTACGCCACCCTCAATTAATGAGAGAAAATGAAATGTGTAGCCATATAAATGTGACCTCTTCTCTTCGAGCTATCTAGAGATCAGATTCCTCTTGGAACACTACCTTGGAGACATGCGAACTAATTAGCTATCATTAGGCTGGATACGGACATATAAAAATGAAATAAACACAGGGTAAAAAAGACAATAGATTTATTGAACTTACATATTTAGGTGAAACAGCAGTGGGTCACTCCAAATGACAATAACGGTGACCGAGATACAACATGAAAGAATTTAAGAATTCTATCTGAATGGTCCTGATTCTCCTTTACGAATACTTTTTAAAAAAGCACTTTTACCCCACTACCAAACGCACATCTTTCGTCCTGCGCTGTAAGGACTGGCTCGCAATTGGCTCACGTGGCCCAAGGATGTGAGCCCTTCGTCCAATAATCTTTCTTAACTATTTTTGATGATTTAGCCGTTCACACGGCTCTTATAGTTTGAACTTCCTTAGAAATATTGTGCGTAGCATCTTTTTTGTTTACTAATTATCTTAGCGAAATTCAAACCGACTAGCGTCGTTGTTTGACTGAAGCTAGAATGCAATTTCTCTTTTTGCTGATTAAGAATTTAGACTCTTGGAAGCGGTATTTGAACTCAATTAGGGGACGTTTAATTTCTGTCCGAATCATCTTTAGAAGGAAAGAACTTTATTTTGGTATTTTAAATATACCGTATTTTGCTCATGGTATAAGTTATGAAAATAACCCTACAATAATAAGATGCTATATTTGTAATCGTGTTGGGCATATTGCGAGAGAGTGCCCTTATGTCCCCATCGCACACCAAGGATTGCCAGTGTGATACGCAAAATTATGGCAACCATTTGTTCGGAAGAACAAATTTTAGTGGCAGTGGTGCACTAGGCTATAGCCAGGGAAGATTGCGCCAATCAGTACCTCACAACACCTACCAACAAATTTGTACAATCCTCCCCCCAATAGACAAATTAATTACCCATTTGAAAACCCAAATACTCGTCAAAGCCAATATAATGCGAGAATGGTATATAGAAATCCCGAAAATTTGCCGACGGGAAATGAAAATTTTTTAAGCCAACGGCATTTGCAGTCAGCGCCAGCAGCCAGCACTGATGCAAGAAATCCAAACTACCGTAATAATACATGGTGAAGGCAGACAAATGTAAATCAATTAGATATGCCTACGGATTCTCACATGTCTGAATCTCTATTGCAGACACCAACGTACGAAATAAATCCACGGGGAAACACGTCAGGCCCCTCAGAAGAATAAATTGGACCCAGATGGTGCCTAGAGTATTTTATAGGTCCAACCCAATAGTAGTAACGTCTTTTAGTGATAGTAACAATAAGTTACCTATATTTAATGATTTTTGTGTGGCAAATGTTTACGTTAAGGCTTTAATTGACTCTGGTGCCACGGTGAATATCATAAACTCATGCTTATTTAATATGTTGCCTCCGCATATTAGGTGGCAAAGATATTTTAATAATCCCGATTTAACTAGCGTGACAGGGCATAAATTGGATGCAAAAGGTTCAATTCGTCTAGACGTAAAAAGGGATAATAAAATTTTTACGACAAATTTTATAATATGCAATAACTTCCCGTATGAAGCCATTATCAGTGCAAATTTTTTTAAGGTCGAATAAGGTATTATTAGACGTAGCGAACGAAAGGCTTGTCTACCCGGCTAAGGTAGGGGAACGAATTTCTACCTTAAGAAACTGTCACAGAGGTTACGACGAAGAGAACGTAACAGTAAATAAAATTTCTGGCGGTATAATGTCGCAATCTTTTGAACCTTATGTCTCGCAAGGAGGACATGGCATAATCAGAAATTTGTTCAACTATTCTGAGAGACATTGCAAAAATAAAGTAAATTTAATAATAAGTGGACTGAATCTGCAAAATTGAAAATAGGAGATATGAGATATTATAGGTTGAACGAAATCAAGAAGATAGCGGAATTATGGCAAAACATAGTAAAACCCAATGTGACGCCGCAAGATGACACAGTGACGCAGCATAGCGCCAGTATGAATCTAAATAGACAATAATAGCGCAGAGAAATATTACGGGTTCACGATACGGAAAAACAAAGATCCCTCCCAAAACGATGCAAAGAATTCAAATATCACAAATGCTTGAACCAGTGGATAGCAAATCCGAAATATGGCTCGCGATCCCGTCAAATGAAATTCCTGAAAATCTGCTATACGAAGAACAGATTATATCTTACGACAAAGGAGAAGGTTTGATTTGGGTGACTAATAACCATGAAAATTATACAATTAAAATAAAAAAGGGAACATGTTTAGTTCAAATCCAAGTTATCTAGGAGAATGATTTAGATAGATGGGAAAATTCCAAAAGAAACCTAGTTGACGGCCTTAAAACCTTAAATAACAAATACCCTTTAACTAAATCGTAATTCTTAAACAAATTTAATATGGATCATATCACGGACTTAGAACTTAAGAAAAAATTATGCGAATTATTATGGAATTTTAAAAAATGTATTTTCCTTATCTGAAGAAAAAATCGGACTGATACCGTTTTATGAACATTTAGTTCTAACGACCGTAATCCCGTCGCGAAACAGCCATATTGTGTGCCGTATAAGCGTAAAGAGTGGTTAAAAATAAGATTCATGAATTCGAAAAAAAAATGAATTATGCGCACCAGTATAAGTCCGTATTCTGCACCAGTGGTCTTGGTACCAAAAAATAATGGTGATATATGACTTTTAGTAGATTATAGAGCCCTTAACAAACAAGTAGTTAGTGATAAGTTTCCTTTACCAAGAATAAATTAAACCCTTGACTCTATCTCGAGCAAAAAACAAAATTTTACTTCTTTGGATCTTAACCATGGCTAGCACCAAGTGAAAATAGCTGAAAAAGATTTCCATAAAACTGCATTTTCTACAACTGAATGTGGTTCCTACGATTACTTAAGAGTGCCTTTTGGACTTAAGACAAGTTCAAGCGCGCTATGTAGACCCTTATTACACCTGTTAAGAGGATTAAAGAATATCATTCATTTTGTTGATGATGTGTCATATGCGTGGGAGAAAACGCTGAACAACACTTGGCTCTTGGCTTAGCTTAGGCTCACTTAGCTTAGGTCTTGGTACCAAAAAAATAATGGTGATATATGACTTTTAGTAGATTATAGAGCCCTTAATAAACAAGTAGTTAGTGATAAAATTCCTTTACCAAGAATAAATGAAATCCTTGACTCTATCTCGAGCAAAAAAAATTATACTTCTTTGGATCTTACCCAAGACTACCACACAAGTGAAAATAGCCGAAAAAGATGTCCATAAAACTGCAGTTTCTACAACTGAATGTGGTTCCTACGAATACTTAAGAGTACCTTTTGGACTTAAGACAAGTTCAAGCGCGCTATGTAGACCCTTATTACACCTGTTTTAAGAGGATTAAAGAATATCATTCATTTTGTTGATGATGTCATATGCGTGGAGAGAAAACGCTGAACAACACTTAGCAACATTAGCTAATATGTTCGAGAAATTCAGAGAGGGAAATTTAAAGGGGCGGGTGACGGGGAAATGACGGCCTGAAAAATTAATTTATTTCAACCTAAAATTTAAATTTTTAGGAGTAGTGGTGACGCAAGGACAGATATCTCCAGACCCAGACAAAATAAAATGTGTTGAAAACCTCAAACACCCTAGAACTATGAAAGAATTAAGATGAATTCTAGGTCTTACTGGCTACTTTAGAAATTCGTGCGCAATACGCCCAATTTGCGAAACCCCTCAAAGAATTAACTAAAGGGAGCTCCCAAAAGTGTACCTGGTCCCAGGAAGCTCAAATTTCCCTAGACCGTCTCAAAAAGGCACTTACTTCGGAACCAATGTTATCACTGCCTGATTTTGAAAACGGAAAATTCGTGGTCACAACAGATGCAAGTTCGAAGGGCATTGGCGCTATTCTTTCGCAAATAATCCCGGTAGAAAACCCATAATCCTTTAGAGGGAACGCCTAAACAAAAAAAAAATAGAAAAAGTTATATGCTATTCGAGTAGTAGAACCTTATCAAAAGGCGAAAGTAGTTATTCCGCCACAAACTTAGAATTATTATCTATAATCCATCACTTGGACAAATTTAGACACTATTTAATTGGTAGAAAATTTATACTACGATCAGACCATAAAAAGCTTGCAGAACCTGTGCACATTTAAAAAAGCCCACGGGAATTCTAGCTAGATGGATTATGAAAATCCAAGATCTAAATTACGAATTTGAATATTTAAAAGGTAAATGAAATGCAGCCTGTGACTTTTTGAGTAGATTCCCAGAAAATATGCCGTCGGAAGCAGAGGAAAATGAAGTTAACGCTATCAATACTAAGACTAAACATAAATGTAAGAAAAACAAAGTCAAAGACACAGTAAAAGAAAATAAGGATAACTATTGTCCCTTGTCTTTAGAAAATATAAAAGAAATCAAAAAAAGGACGAAATATGTGTAGCACTTATTAATTATTTTTGAATGAAGATGCCTTACCAAATAAATTCAAAACTCTTAAAAAAAGAGATAGATAATTTTTACTATGACCTTGATGAAGAAATACTATGCAGAATCGAGACTGCTGAGGCAAATCGAAACCAAACATAAATAATACCTGTATTACCCCCAAGACTTAATAATATCTGCTTTCGAATATTTTCACTCAGATATTTGTGGACATTTAGGAATAACAAAAACTTTCCATAAATTAAAACAATATTTTTACTTGCCGTCGGCAGTAACAAAACTTAAAGAATGTTTGAGCACATACGAAGCGTGTAACTTAAGAAAAAAACCCCAAGCCTATCCTAACCCCCCAATGGGAAGAGTCCCGGTAGCGAAATTCCCCTTTGATATTGTCTCATTTGATATATGGAACCAGTGAAGGCTTACCTGTTTCCAACAGAGGCCATACTTTTATTCTTTCAGTTATAGATCACTTTTCCGGATTTCCTTTTGCAAAGCATTAAAGAATCAAGACGCTTACGCCACAAGTAAGGCGTTAGTGAAATTATTTTTAAAATTTGGCATTCCAAATAAGGTTATAAGTGATAACGGAAGCAATTTTGTTTCAAAGTAACAAAAGACTTAATGAGTTTTCTTAACATAGAGAAATTGGTGATATCTTATATCACCCACAAGGTAAAATAGAAAATAGGCATTAAATATTTTCGAATGTATTAAGCATCTATACAAAGGACAACAGGAACGATTGGGATCAATTCTTACCTTATTTAACTAACATAATCAACACTACTTATTCAGAAACAACCAAAGACAACCTTTTTATTTACTATTTGGTCGCGATTTTAGAATCCCGTATGATGATAATATTGAGTCCCGGCAATATTACAATAACACAGAGGATTACAAACAAGAATTCATAAATAGGATGAGGAAAACTTATAAGATAGTCAAGCAAGAGTTTCAAAAATGTAAAATAAACCAAGAGCTAAGAAACCAACCCAAAGTCAAGGGGAACATAGATTTTGAGATAGGAGATTGTGTCTACCTAAAAAATGAGGCAAAAGCGGAAGGCAAGAAACTTTCCAATAAATATTCTGAACAGTAAAGAATAATCAAAAAAATATGATAAAGATTTTACTTTTAAAGTGGTGAACCCTGATAGTGGAAGAACTTACAAGGCACATGTTAACCTAATAAAAAGAGAAAAATTTCCAGAAGGATGGGTACCGCGTCCCTCGTCTACCGATTCATCAGATGCAGAAAATGAGCCCCTAAATCAAGATTGGCAGAGATAAAACCCTTTAAGTTCAAACAAAATTATTTTGAAAATGAGAGTGACGAGGAAAACCTTGAAGAATTTTTAGCTATGAAAAATCTGGTTATTCGCAAAAGAAAATCCCTAAAACAAGCGAGAATAAAACCACCAAAAAAGCCCAGAAAGCTCATCATCAGAGAGCGCGGGAGAATTAGATTATACGATATCTCCAAAAAACCCAATTTTTCCCTGATAGGATTTTGACCCTTGTCTCCCTAAAGATTTCCAGACGATATAGATTCCCCTGCAACACCAATAGAGAGGCCCCTGTCATTACAGGAGGAATTGAATATAGCGGTAGAAACTCCGGGTATTATTGTAGAGAAAAACTCCTCCCAAAGATTCAATTAAAACAAATCTGCGAGAAGCTATGTAATTAATAAATGTCCCAATAAAAAAGAGTCAAAGTACATTGCCTAAGAATAAAACTCCCAAGGATGACCAGCAAGGATAATATCATGATATAGCTGTGTCCAAGGTAAAGCCCAAACAATGGACTTCATGGAGGGAAACACTAGTGCAGAAAATGCCCCATCCCACCGAAGACATGGCATTAAAGCAGTGGAGGAATCCCGCAAAAACTTTTGATTCCTCTCAAAGCTCTCAAGAATCTTTCAAATCTCCCAAGTTGAAAACTCAAAGCGAGGTCTTAGAGAATAAACCTTCTACTTCCAGAGGGTAGAAATTTACGAAGGAAGGGGAGGTGATACCTCAAAAATGCGAAGTGCCACCTCTAAAAGTTCCAATGCGGAATCATCAGAAACCAGTTCCGAAGAGTCTGACGGCGAATCAGACCATATGGTAGTTAAAGAAACAGGAGAGTCAAAACCGACTTCAGCGGCCACGCACGCGAAAGAAACAGTATTAAAAGGGCAAGAATTTTTGAAAAAAAAAAAACAATACAAAAAATTTGATCTTATATCACTAGCAAAACCTAAAAAGCAAAAAACCGCAAGAAACAGAAGAAAAAGAAACGACACAGTCAGGTAGAACGGTTATGAAACCGGACAGATTAAAATACCCTTAAAAGTACAAAAAAAAAATTTTAATGGATAGGCGTCATAAAGGAATAATAATTTAAAAACTTTTAACTCACAAGTAAAAATCATACAATTATAAAAATGCTGTAGAAAAATTTCGTCCAACATATATCAAGGCTTCGCACGAATCAAAAACTGTCTGATACCGACTGTTCAAAATATATCAATTCCCGAAAACAAATTCTAATTAAAAAGTCACATTGCATATAATTTCGAATTCGAATAATTTCCTTAAATATAAAAAGTCTGCCCGTACCATTCCAGTACGATGTATCCAGTCCATCTGAAAGAAGTCTTAATAGGAAGCACTAAAACGAGAAATATTCATACACCTTAGAAATGATCTTTGGTTATTTTCTGTTCCAAGAGAAAACTGTTGGAACTTTGTCTTGTTATAATAATACAGAAAGAATAGATCCAAGTTACAGGACAGAATTACTGTTACAAGATATGGGTACGATAACCATAAAACAAGGATGTCGACTTGTAACTAAAGAGTGAACTGTTCGAACGCCGTTATTTACCACGAGCACAATATAATAAGTCCCAAAATAATCAATTTTAAGGCAATTAACCTGTCGTACACAATTCCCAATATAAAAAGTGAGGAAATGAAAACCTCGATATGGTACAAAATAGAAAAGAATAAAGGGACATTAAGGATTACAAAAATAAGAGAAGTAATAGATTCCCAGATCCCCCTATTTACTAATGAAGACCAAAGATTAACGTACGTGGATGATAGATACGGATTATTCTCAAACAATTTTTGGTGGAACATACTACTGACCGTATGTTTTGTATTCGCAATTTCCCTGACCATGAGAACCTTGCTGACCTTTAATTATGGAAAATCCTGAGACTAAGAAGGCAAAAACCAAAAGAAGAACACGGGGAAGCGGCTGGAATGCAGAAGTTAAACCCAGAACCCCATGAGAACGTCTAAGCCAAGAAAAAGGGAAGATATTAGAAAACGAGTGGGTATAGAGATCTCAGCTCGGCCTTGCTACATCTTGTTCCCTCATTGTAAGTGTCGTTTACGTAAAAACCGTGCTGCTATGACGCTGCAACATGCGTTTCTTAAACAGCACGGAGGTGCGTGAACAATGAAGGCATGAAATATGTTGTAAAACTGAGATGTCAAACTAAATAATGTAGTGTAACTCATGTATAAATGATTATTTTAAATCTGATGTAGAGTCAAATAAGGGATGAAAAAGATTAAGCTAAAGTGTGCGTAATAACGTATACTAAGGAAAATAATAAGAGACCTTACTTAAAGTAACAATGTCATTTTTTTAAATCAATACATGTGAATTAATATTGGCATTTGCTTAATATTGCTTTTTAGCGTAACGATAACTATTAAATGTAACCAATTATATTGCTTATTATGTATTATGACGACTTGTTTTAAAGAACGTGTGATTCTGCCTCGTTATTTCTATTACAGGAAGTGGAATGAAATATTGGAAATCGATCATTACAATGCGTAGTCCAGTGCAGATACAACCTAGTAGCATCTATTTTCATCATACCTCAACCAACGAAGAGTACTCACTATAAACTCCAGGCAATTTTCGTCCTAGCTTCGTTTACGAAAATTACATTTACCTTTTGATCGTTGTTTCCTCGACCACAAACCATATTACGTATCAGGTAACACTATATTTGAATCTCAGTATCCAGTGCATTATCGAACTATATAAATACATAAATCCTGAGAACCCCATCGACCAGTACAAGATATAAGTACATAAATATCACCCTTGATAATCCTTATGGACCCATGTACCATATGACTGTATAGTTATGATATTTGATGAACCCAAAAATTATTTATGTGTCACAGATTCACGCGTTGAATCCCTTTCGACCATTTCTCGGTATCCATTCTATCACCTCTATCAAATACGAAAAGTTCATATCTCTGTTATCACATAAATGTTACGAGATAATTTCTGAAAAAATGGACCTGGAAACCAACCACTGAATTTCAGAAACCAAAATTAGCCCAAGTGACTAACCCCTCAGTGACAATATACTCCTCCCACAAGTTAAAGACAATATGTTGAAGGATTCACTGAAGTTTGATGTCGACCCATTCCAAATCCAAATATCAATTCCCCTGTGATTAACCAAGGATTCACCGCAAAAGCTAATAGATACAAGCCATGCACGAACAATTTTATAAGAGAACTAGAATCTCTAAGTGCACAAACGAACAATTTTATATACGAGAATTACATTCTCTGCGTACTTTAAATATCCCAAGAACGATATGCTGAGAAGAAAATCAACCCAATCTGGACTGCGTTGATAATAGATCAAGTCCCAAGTCCCAGCAGTCCCAGTATTTAACCCCTTAACGATAAGGCACCTTATGAACTATCCAAAAACAGCAGGTGAGAATGAACTCTAATATCAAAATTCTACACACCTGTACCTGGGAGTATCATTTCCCGTTTGACAATTAGAGAAAGCGTTTCGTCATAGATGAACATAACCATGCTCGAAATGTTCTGTGAAGAAACCATATTGTAAGTGTTTTAAAATTTCTTGCCAAGACGAAAGGAGTGAAGGACCTTAATTTATAATAGAAGGAGTGAGTACGCTAAGAGACACGTAGGTGGTGAAATAGGCGTGAATTTACACATGTCACATTTTAATAATTTTGATAAAAAATAGTTTGGAAAAAAAACAACTTCGATACTTATTATCAGAATTATATAACGAACAAACCCAGTGAAAATGTTTTAATGATTACTAGTGAATGTAGTGAATACTTTAAATCGTTCATATATATATATATATATATGTACTGCTATTTACTTAGATAGAGTTAATGTAAAATCAATGTGTTTCCCCATTAATTTAGCGTAGATAGGAAGAATAATTATGCTATAGTTAACAAAATCAAAAAAAAAAAACTTGTAAAGGGTGGATTTTCAAAAAATCTTATAGTGAATGTAGAACAGCCCCAACCTTGTTGAAAATGTAAAAGTCATCAGTGTTAGATGTAGAAAAAAATCTTTATTATAGTAGCTAGGCTAGAACCATAGATAATCTAGTCCGGTAGATGAACTTTAGAAAGGGATATATAATAAAACACAAGAAAAGTAATAGAGAAATTTTTTAGCACTCCTGATTAAGCTTATATAAATTATTTATACTGATTATACTGATTAAGCTTATATACAAAATAATACAATTTCAATTAAAATTACGTAGAACCAATAGTTAATAAATAGAGAATATTTCAAAAACCCAAGGGAAAGCAAGTCCTAATGACGGGACGTCATTAAATAATGGGAAGGGTAATATGTACCGTGAGTAATATGTGATATATTTAAAATACAAAAAAAAATAAAATTCTTTCCTTCTAAGGATAATTCCGACATAAATTAAACTTCCCCTAATTAAGTTTAAATCCCGTTTCAAAAAGAAAACTTCTTAATCAGCAAAAAAAACTGCATTCTATTCTCAGCCAAACATTGACGCTAATCAGTTTTGAATTTCGCGAAGATGCTTGGCAATAAAAAAATTGCTAGATACAAAGTTCACAGGAAGTTTAAGTTATAAGAGCAGTATAAATGTTTAATCATCAAAAATATTTAAAACAAATTATTGGACGAACAGTTATCATAATGAAGTGAGTTTGCAAACATAATTACAAGGTAGCGGGCCCTTCACAAGAGTTGGGCCAATCGTGAAATAGCTCTTAGGGCGCAGAAGCAGGAATAGTTTGATATAGTGAAGAAAAGTGTTTTTCAAGGCATTCATTCGTCATAATTATTTCGATGCATTCATTTGTCATAATTCTTTCGATGTATTCAGTTGTCATAAGTTTTTCGACACATTCGTTGGTCAGAACTATTATTGGACATTCATTTGTCAGAATTATCATAATGCAGTTTATTGTAGAGATTTGGTCATTATTATCTCTGCCTCTGTTGTTGTCAGTTGAAGTGAAGCACTGTTGTACACCTAAATGTAAGTCTCAATAAAACTATTGCTTTTCTATTTGTGTTTGTTTTATTTATATGTCTGTATCTAATCGCACAGCAGGTAACTAGTTCATAGGTCTCCAGCGGTCGCGCGCTCCCTAAGGAATCTGATTTCTACATACCATTAGAGGTAATTGACAAGGAGATAACTCGAGGAAGCGAGATTACACTCCTGGATTGATAGTTGGAGAATTTCCAACCTACCATAGTTACGCATTTTAATTTCTCGCGTTTAGCGAGTGGTGTGGTTACCCATTTACCTTACTCCCCATTGCTGTGGCGCAATCCTTGATGGTACACTCTTTAGCGTTACAAGTGGAGCGATCGGAGAACTGATAAGGTGCAAGTTCACAGCTTTAAACCTTAACAGCGCAGTTGGCGCGATCGGTATACAGGGTAAATCCCCTTAAAACTACATTTAGCGCTGTCGATCATTATTGCCACAGGTGCCACAGACTTTATTGCCACAATCCTTATTGCAACAAACGGAGCAGTATTTATTGCCACATTTTCTCTTGGCCTCTTTTTGTCTTTCTGCTATCTCTATATTTTTCGTTAGTTTTGAACAGCCTTGTCTTTGCGACTTTCAATACGTTTTTTGTCCTTTGTTAAGAAAACAATATTTTATCGTACTTGGATATATAAAAGTGATATCTAGAGTTTTTAAATAGCTGTTCTATAGCTTAGGAACCAGTTTTATACAATATATATTTTTTGCTATGGAAGTGATATCTTTAGTTTTTACCTATTTGTTTTATTATTTTGAAACTTGTTTTTATACTTCTTAAATAATTTCGTTTGTTAAAGAAAAACAAGTTATACAGAAAAATTGTCCATAAACCTGAAGAGTGGATTCGGAATATAGAAATTGAATTAAATTTGACTTGCAACTCTACTGTGGAGGAAGATATCGCTATCAAAGAGTATGAGGAGGTACGGAAAAAAAAGAGAAACAAACCTACGAAGAGGTAAACAAAAAAGTTAACAAAATTACAATTGGAAATTATTGGAAAGTATCTTTTAATAAATGAAGAAAAACGCTCAAAACACGTAAAGTATACACCTCTACTTTAAATAAAATAGTAGAAGAGAAAATAGAGGAGGACAAGACATGAACGCATAGATGCTGAAAGAAAAGCCAGAGAGCAAAAAGAGGAGAAAGATAGAAAAGAAATCGAGAAAGAAAGGAAATAAAGAAAAGAGGTGGGCAAAAGAGAGCACCCGCGAATATATGATTAAAATACAGACCGATATAAATTAAATTAAAAAACATTAAGAGGAGTTAGAAAAACAGGAGAAACCCTTAGAAAGGCTAATATTGAGGCTGATAGAATAGCTAAAGAACTAAAAGGGGAGAATGATAAAATAGCTAGAGAGAAGAAAGAGATAGATCACCAAGAGTTTAAAAGAACCATGATAGGCCTATTAGAAACCCGCTGGGGAATTCCAGAAAGTGAGATTTTATCAAAAAATTACTTCTAGGTTGTCGGATAGCAATAATAAATTGTATAAAAATCAATCGTGAGAAAATAAAAATTACAGAAATTAAATGCTAAGACGAAAAAATATGGCCTTTTACCTTTTACTCCAGGTAAAAGGCCAGAAAGTACAAGCCTATGACGGACAACCTCTTTCAACAGTCACAGTGTAGGAGTTTTCTTTAACCACCTGGAGTGTGGCCTATATTAACACATGTTCTGACCACAAGACATTTGAAACAAGACATTTTAAAAAGTAGCAACTGAAGAACTTAAGGTCCACTTTTAGAAGGAGACTGGAGCAAGAGACTTTGCACTAACTGACGAGAAGGATATTGTCTTAAAGACAGAAGTTGAAATAAAACTACCACCACTGACAGGTAGAACACCCAGATTAGCGGAGCGGCTTACTTTTTGGTGTTTATCAGTCAATGTATAATTAGAAATTAATGCTTTTAGTTTTTTTTAAACCTTAATGAAATATATTTTTAATAGTGCAACTGGATTAATAGTGCAACTGGGTCGTGCACAGGGTTGCCAACTGGACATACTTTATGTCCAAAGGACATATTTCTATGTGCCTGGACATAATGACATAATAGAGCAAAAAATGGACACATGTTAGACATTTGGGACATAAAGTGGACACATTTATACTTCTTAAATAATTGCGTTTGTTAAAAAAAAATAAGTTACACAGAAAAATTGTCCATAAACCTGAAGAGCGTATTCGGAATATAGAAATTGAATTAAATTTGACTTGCAACTCTACTGGGGAGGAAGAGATAGCTCTCAAAGAGTATGAGGAGGTACGGAAAAAAAGAGAAACAAACCTACGAAGAGGTAACAAAAAAGTTAACAAAATACAATTGGAAATTACTGCAATGTATCTTTTACTAAATGAAAAAAAAACGCACGAACACGAAAAATATACACCTCTACTTTACATAAAATAGTAGAAGAGAAAATAGAGGAGGAAAGACATGAACTTATAGAGGCTGAAAGAAAAGCCAGAGAGCAAAAAGAGGAGAAAGATAGAAAAGAAAGCGAGAAAGAAAGGAAACAAAGAAAAGAGGTGGGCAAAAGAGAGCCCAGCGAATATATGATTAAAATACAGGCGGAAATAAATCAAATTAAAAGAGATAAAGAGGAGTTATATCTAAACTATAGAACACAAATAGACAATAACTCAAGATATCAGTTCCATAAACAAAACATATATATTGTACAAAAACAGGTTTCCAAAACTATAAAAACAAGTAGTTAAAACCTGAAGATATCACTTTCATATCCACGT
>JAPEVW010000411.1:0-120000 GCA_027921565.1 Artemia sinica
TAGCAATCCATCCACCCCAAATCATAGGATTCAGACACTACACACCTATGAAAGACTAAGAAATCCAACTCAGAAAAGCCTGAAATAGCAACCCACACATCCCAAATCATAGGTTTCAGACACCACACACCTACGAAAGACTAAGAAATCCGGTTATGAAAAGTCGGAAATAGCAAATTACACATCCCAAACTATTGGTTTCAGACAACATTCACCTACGAAATACTAGAAAACCTTAGCTCAGAAAAGCCTGAAATAGCAAACTACACATCCCAAATCATAATGTTCTGACAACACATACCTATGAAAGGCTAAGAAACCTAGCTCAGAAAAGTCGAAAATAGCAAACTACACATCCCAAATCATAGGTTTCAGACACTACACACCTATGAAAGACTAAGAAATCCAACTCAGAAAAGCCCGAAATAGTAATTTACATATCCCAAATCATAGGTTTCAGACAACACTCACCTATGAACGGCTAAGAAACCTAGCTCAGAAAAGTCAAAAATAGCAAACTAGTCATCCCAAACTATAGGTTTCAGACAACAAACACCTATGAAAGGCTAAGAAATCCAGCTCAGAAAAGTCAAAAGTAGCAATCCACCCATCCCAAATCATAGGTTTCAGACACTACACACCTATGAAAGTCTAAGAAATCCAACTCAGAAAAGCCCGAAATAGCCAAACTACATATCCCAAATCATCGGTTTCAGTCAAAACACACCAACGAAAGACTAAGAAACCTAGCTCAGAAAAGTCAAAAATAGCAAACTATTCATCCCAAACTATTGGTTTCAGACAACATTCACCTACGAAATACTAGAAAACCTTAGCTCAGAAAAGTCGAAAATAGCAAACTACACATCTCAAATCATAGGTTTCAGACACTACACACCTATGAAAGACTAAGAAATCCAACTCAGAAAAGCCCGAAATAGTAATTTACATATCCCAAATCATAAGTTTCAGACAGCATTCACCTACGAAATACTAAGAAACCTTAGCTCAGAAAAGTCAAAAATAGCAAACTACATATCCCAAATCATAAGTTTCAGTCAACACACACCAACGAAAGGCTAAGAAACCTAGCTCATAAAAGCCTGAAATAGCAAACTACTCATCCCAAACTATTGGTTTCAGACACCATTCACCTAGGAAATACTAGGAAACCTTAGCTCAGAAAAGCCTGAAGTAGCAAACTACACATCCCAAATCATGGGTTTCAGACAACACAAATCAACGAAAGACGGGTGCTCGGGGAGAGCCTTTGAGGGTCTGTGGGTCCCTTGAGGGCCGGTGGTCCTTTGGGAGCTCGGGGGGACCTTTGGGGGGGCCGGGGGGGGGCCTTTAGGACCCCGTTGGTCCTTTGGGAGCTCGATGGGCCTTTGGGGACCGGAGGAGGACCTTTGGGTTACATGGAGGGCCTTTGGGGCACAGGGAGGGCCTTTGGGTGCCTGGGGGACATTTGGGGACCGGTGGAGGGTCTTTGGGACCCCGTTGGTCCTTTGGAGCCCGGGGACCTTTGGGGGCCGGGGGAGGGCCTTTGGGGCACAGGGAGGGCCTTTGGGGGTCCGGGGGGACAGTTGGGGGCCTGGGGGACATTTGGGACCTGGGGATGGCCTTTGGGGGTCTGGGTGGGCCTTTGGGGGCGCCGGTGTCCCTTTGGGAGCTTGGGGGGCTTTGAGGACCAGTGGAGGGCCTTTGGGGCACAGGGAGGGCCTTTGGGGCACAGGGGGGGGCCTTTGGGTACCTGGGGGACATTTGGGACCGGTGGAGGGCCTTTGGGACCCCGTTGGTCCTTTGGGAGCCCGGGGGACCTTTGGGGCCGGGGGGGGGGGGCCTTTGGGGCACAGGGAGGGCCTTTGGGGGTCCGGGGGGACAGTTGGGGGCCTGGGGGACATTTGGGGCCTGAGGATGGCCTTTGGGGGTCTGGGTGGGCCTTTGGGGGCGCCGGTGGCCCTTTGGGAGCTAGGGGGGCTTTGAGGACCGGGGGCTTCCTTCGGGGTTGGGGTAGGAGGATTGGAACCCTTTGGGGTTGGGTTAGAGGACCTCACAACACTGTTCAAATGAAACTTGTGTATTATAACGACCACAGAGTTTCACCATTAAATTCTCTTCTAAAATCTCTTCAAAAATCTTCTTTTAAAATGTCTCTATCTGTTTCGCCGAAATAGTTCCATAACCTGTCTAAAACGGTTTCGCCCAAATAATCCCTAAACGTAAATTCAGCGTGTTCCTTTGTTATTGGCATCTCTGCGCTAACGCATTTCAAATTAATATGAAACCTTTTCGCGCGCTAAAACAATTCATCGCTAAGATGTTTCTTGCCTAATTGTTTCCATGGCCTTTGGTTATTAATATGCTTTGGAGTTCGACCAGTAGAGTTGTTCCCGAGGCAAAGACATTAATGATTTGGATCTATTCCTGGAGAAATGTTTCTAGGCGAAAATTTTTAAAGTCTGACAGATGATGTCATTGATTGATTGATCTGTCAAGAAAGGCGAAATTAATTTGTTGTTTCTAAGGGGAATTATTGATTCACGATAGGTGAATTGAGGTCGACAGCACAGGTGTTCTGACTCGTGACAGCACCACGTGGTTTATGGTTTTCTCAGTGAGAAAGTTCCTGTTTTTTCAAATTCTCACTGACAAAAACCATAAAAACAGACATAAATGTGACAAAATTCCTGTTTTTCAAATTCTCACTGACAAAAACCATAAACCACGTGGTTCTCGTGCCAATATATGGTGTTAAAAAAAGTTGTAGGTGGCAGCAGGGGTGGGCAATGGGACCTCCTGACCCCTCTCTACTTTCTCGTCACTTTCAGCTGAAGGAACTTGTTCATTTTGTTTAATTTTAACTTAACTCGACAATGCTACATTATGACTAGAGGTTCTTAGTACCAAAAACTACTAGCATCACTGTCACTGACAATGGGGTGTTCCGCAGTAGAATCAGTGCTGCCAGATGTCTGATTTAAAATTGAGCCGCATTAAAAGTGAAAATGCGCCGAAAGCGCTGTTTTTCTTGTGAAAATACGCCGAATGAACAATAGCCCCCCCCCCCCAGAAAAAACACACCAACTTGAAAAACTCAATGCGCAACGGCCTCAAAAAGCCCCAAATGGCGCGAATGTGCCACATCTGGCAACTCTGAGTAGAATTAGAAGAATCCAGAACAATTTTACCTTATATTTATCTAAATATGGATTTGAAGGAAAGGTCTGAGAAGCATACAATATATTTTTTTCTAATTATGATTTTTATTATATTTTAGTTGGTTATGAAATAATCAGGGTTAGACTAGCGTGCAAAGAACACGCACGTTAAAAAAATAAACACAAATATACCTATTGTGGCCTTTTGGAAAAGTTAGCTTCCATCCCAGATCCAATGTGGAATAAATATAAAACAGAGATAAAAACATATAAACACAAATGATATATTTATTTGGTTTTTAATTTTATGATTCCTTTGAGTAACACTAGATGGCACTCTTCGTTTTGGACTCATTTTTTATACATTTCATTTGACTTCCGTCTGAATGAGCCCTCTTTCAATCTTCTAGGACCATTGGTTCGATATGATCACCCCTTGGGGAAAAAAACATGCATCCGTGATTTCTCTTGTGGCAAAAAATACAAAATTCCACATTTCTGTAGATAGGAGCTTGAAAACTCTAAATTGAGTTCTCTGACATGCTGAATCTGATGGTGTGATTTGCGTTATGATCGCTTAAGTTTTTTGGGATACTCTCCGTCTTTTCGAAAACCAGGCTAATTTTCTCAGGCTTGTATCTTGGAATGAGTAACATTAAACTTAATGGATTTTACTTATGTGGCTACAACATAAAAATCTATTTCTTTTGATGTATCTATTGTTATCAAAATTTCGCTTTTAGACTGTCGGTTACTATTGGGCCGACTCTCTCCTAACTTACAGTTCGTTACCACAAACTGTTTGAACTACGAGCAGTTCGTGGTAACGAACTTTTTGATGATAACAAAAACAAAAAGAAATAAAAAGTCCAGTAAAAGTTGAACACAACGATCCAGAATCCCTGTCTTCAAAGACCCTCTCCATAAAACGTTAACGCAAGTACTAGTTGTGTCAGAAATTCAATATCTACACAGGGGGAAGCCACGTCATCATTTTCAAGATTTATTTTTTGCTTCAATATCGAAAATGACCCCAACCCTGAGCAGTTCAAACTATATTTCTCCATTCTTATAAAACTCAGAGGTTACGATCTTTAGACTCATCAGCGACGATATGGCCCCGTCAAAATAGCAATTAACTATAGATAATAGAATTCTAGCTAATTGAAACGTGTTTTCTAAGGGAACTACGGCAGTTCAAACTACATATGAATTACAACCCTTTCCCTATCCTTATGTCCTGTTATGCAGTAGCTGAGATGTTTTTACCACTGCTATTAACAATTCATTCCAGCAGACAACCGCCTCAGACAATGACACAGAGCCACATCAGCTTCGTAGCTATATTAAACTATTCGTGGTAACGAACTGTAAGTAAGGAGCGACCCGGCTCAATAGTAACTGAAACTCTAAAAACCGGAATTTTGAAACACATAGATACATCAATAGAATAAAATTTTTATGCTGATTTCAAATATTTAAGTTTCATTAAGTTTAGTTTTATCCATCAAAAGTTACGCGCCTGAGAAAATTTGCCTTATTTTCGAAAAAAGGGGAAACATCCCCAAAAAGTCATAGAACTTTAATGAAAATCACACCATCGGATACAGCGTATCAGAAAACCCGACTGCGGAATTTTCAAGCTCCTATCTGCAAAAATGTGGAATTTTGTATTTTTTTTGTCAAAAGAAAGATCACAGATGCGTGTTTATTTGTTTATTTTTTTTATTTTTTTTTTTTATTTTCCCAGGGGTGATCGTATCAATCCAGTAGTCCTAGAATATCGTAAGAGGGCTCATTTGAACGGAAATTAAAAGTTCTAGTGCCCTTTTTAAGTGACCAAAAAAAATTGGAGGGCAACTTGGCCCCCTTCCATGCTCATTTTTTTCCAAAAGTCACCCAATTAAAATTTTGAGATAGCCATTTTGTTCAGCATAGTCGAAAATTTAATAAATATGTCTTTGAGGATGACTTAATCCCCCCAGTTCCCGGGGGAAAGGCTGGAAGTTATGAACTTTGCCCATTGTTTACATATAGCATTGGTAATGGGAAGTATATATGTTTCAGGAGGGATTTTTTTCTGATGGGGGGTGTCAGAGGAGGGGGTTACGGGGGAGGATCCTTCCATGGAGGATGTTTCCTTGGAGGAAGGGACATTTCTATGAAAGGGGCGCCAGAATTCCCAGCATTATTTCAAAAACGATCAGAATTTAAATAAAAAAAATAGTTTTTTCAAATAAAAGTAAGCAGCAACATTAAAACTTAAAACAAACAGAAATTATTACGTATATGAGGGGGTTCGCCCCCTAGTCAATACCTCGCCCTTTTCGCTAAAGTTATTTTTAGTAGCCTACTTTCAAAGAGCTATCTATTCTAATTAACCGGCCTTTGTGATTCCGGGTTTGTGATTCGAACAAAGTTCGAACTTTAGTGTAGAGAGCAAGGTATCGACTAGGGGGCAAACTCCCTAATATACGTAATAAAACATACGAATATAGAAGTTCGTTAGGCCTACGTAAGTTAATTCGTAAGTTACTTTAGAACAAAATTTCGAGAAAGCCATTTAGCCAAAAAAGTAAAATTAATATGCAAATTTCGTTTTAATTATTCATGTACGGTGAGCCAAAATCAAAGCTGCATTAATTCAAAAACGTTCAGAAATTAAATAAAAAAACAAGTTTTTCTTAACTGAAAGTAAGGAGCGACATTGAAACTTAAAACGAACAGATTATTATTCCGTATATTAAAGGGGCTGTCGCCTCCTCAACGTCTCGCTCTTTACGCTAAAGTTTTTTTATTGTTCAAAAAAATAAAGTTGTGAGAAAGTCAAACTTTAGCGTACAGAGCGAGGCGTTGAGGAGGGGACAGAGCCTTTCATATACGGAATAATTTCTGTTCGTTTTAAGTTTTAATGTCGCTCCTTACTTTCAGTTAAAAAAAAACTTGTTTTTTTTTATTAATCTACTTTGAGGGTTGCTACCTCTGAAGGGATAAAGCGTTTTCAGTGCAATAAAAACATCAAAAATTAAAACATACAGGTTGAAAACAGAAATGTTTTGTGGTAAAAATAAAAAGAATGTGGCATGAGAGTAATAACCGTGTGCACAGTTTCAGTCCTACAAGAATATGCTCAAAAGTGTGAACAGTTTCAGTCCTATATTCAATCCTACAAGAAGTCTGGTTTGGTGGGTATAATCTGGTTTGGTAGGTACAATCTGATTTGGTGGGTATAATCTGGTTTGGTTCAAGTTTTTCTGACACAATTTACCGGATTTCTAATTCACGGTATACATGTCTTTTTTAGGGTAAATCCCGTATCAGAAAACCGGTGTGTCTTGTTTAGCTGTTAATAAAAGGAATTCAAATATTTTGTCTATGAAATAGAAGCTAACTCAATTTGCGAAAAGGTATTCCATTTGCACAACTCTGATCTGATTGAATTGTCGCCGACAATGAGATGTAATCACTGCTAAGCCTTTTGTTATTGCAAAAGGGTTACCAAATTGGTGATTAAGACGGGCTTTGTCTAATTCTAGCCGGAAACTCAGAATTGATAGGAGGCAAGATCAAAAAAGGGGGTAATTAGTGATTGGATAATTTTTTAACGTGAAATCTCTTAATAACATATTTTTGGAGAATAATTTAAAAGGTATAGTTTATTTATTCTAAAGATAATGACAAATACCTTTCCAGAGCATGTACTTAACGATGGAGAAAAAGGGTTAAAGCGATTAGCAGTTACGAGCGAGGATTCCCCTCTGGTCTCTGAATTGCCTTATGTTCCTAGGTACCTTTCCAGAGCATGTACTTGACGATGGAGAAAAAGGGTTAAAGTGATTAGCAGTTACGAGCGAGGATTCCTCTCTGGTCTCTGAATTGCCTTATGTTCCTAGGTACCTTTCCAGAGCATGTACTTGACGATAGAGAAAAAGGGTTAAAGTGATTAGCAGTTAAGGTAATCTCAATGGCGTCTGAACAGCGTTGTCAGTTTAAAATAGAGTCTAATGTTATAGTATACTAGAAAGTAGATACTAAGAGAGATGTAGATGGCAAGAAAAGAATTTTAATAGTGGATAACTCTACCTCTCGGACGTGTTCTGTATAAAACGCAAGTGGTGCTTGAACAGTGTTGTTAATTTAAAATAGTTTAACGTTATGCTATACGAAGAAGTTGATACTAAGAGGGATGTAGATGGCAAGAAAACTGTGTTTATCTCTTTGGGATGTTTATGTCTCTTTGGGCTGTTTGTGTTTCTTTGGGCTGTGTGTGTCTCTTTGGGCTGTGTGTCCCTTTGGGGTGTTTGAGTCTTTTTGATCTGTTTATGTTTCTTTTGGGCTGTTTGCGTCTTTTTGGTCTGTGTTTGTCTCTTTGGGGTGTTTGTGTCTCTTTGGGCTGTTCGTGTTTCTTTGGGCTATGTGTGTCTCTTTGGGTTGTTTGTGTCATTTTGATCTGTGTGTCTTTCTTTTGGATGTTTGTGTCTCTTAGGGACCGTGTGTGTCTCTTTGGGCTATGTGTGTCTCTTTGGGCTGTTTGTGTCATTTTGATCTGTGTGTCTTTCTTTTGGATGTTTGTGTCTCTTAGGGACCGTGTGTGTCTCTTTGGGCTATGTGTGTCTCTTCGGGGCGTTTGAATCTTTTGGTCTGTATGTGTCTGTATGGGCGTTTTTTGTCTCTTTGGGCTGCGTGTGTGTCTCTTTGGGCTTTGTGTGTCTCTTCGGGCTGTGTGTGTCTCTTTAGCCTGTGTGTGTGTCTCTTTGGGCTGTGTGTGTCTCTTTAGGCTGTGTGTCTCTTTGGGCAGTTTGAATCTTTTTGATCTGTGTGTGTCTCTTTTGGCTTTTTGTGTCGTTTTGGGCTTTGTGTGTCTCTGTTGGATGTGTGCGTCTCTTTGGGCCGTGTGCATCTCTTTGAGCTGTATTTGTCTCTTGGGCTGTTTGAGTCATTTTGGTCTGTGTGTGTTTCTTTTGGCTGTTTGTGTCTCTTAGAGGCCATGTGTGTCTCTTTGGGCAATGTGTGTCTCTTTGGGGATGTTTGAATCTTTTTGGTATGTATGTGTCTGTATGGGCGTTTTTTGTCTCTTTGGGCTGTGTGTGTGTCTCTTTGGGCTTTGTGTGTCTCTTCGGACTGTGTGTATGTCTCTTTAGCCTGTGTGTGTCTCTTTAGACTGTTTGTGTCGTTTTGGGCTTTGTGTCCCTCTGTTGGATGTGTGCATCTCTTTGGGCCGTGTACGTCTCTTTGAGCTGTATGTGTCTCTTTGGGTTGTGGGTGTCTCTTTATAATGTGGGTTTCTTTAGGCTGTGTGTGTCTCGTTGGACTGTGTGTCTTTTTTGGGGTGTCTGAGTCTTTTTGGTCTGTAAGTGTCTCTTTGGGCTGTTTGAGTCTTTTAGGTCGGTGTTTGTCTCTTTGGGTTGTGTTTCTCTTTGGGCTGTCTGTGTCTCTTTGAGCTGTTTGTGTCTCTTGAGGCTGTGTGTGTCCCTTTGGGCTGTGTGTCTCTTTGGGCTGTTTGAGTCTTTTTGGTCTGTTTGTGTGTTTCTTTGGGCTGTTTGAGTCTTTTTGGTCTGTGTTTGCCTCTTTGGGCTGTTTGTGTCTCTTTGGGCTGTGTGTGTTTCTTTGGGCTTTGTGCGTCTCTTTGGGCTGTGTGTCTCGTTGGACTGTTTGAGTCTTTTTGATCTGTTTGTGTCTCTTTGGGCTGTTTGAGTCTTTTTGGGCTGTGTTTGTCTCTTTGGGTTGTTTGTGTCTCTTTGGGCTGTTTTTGTTTCTTTGGGCTATGTGTGTCTCTTTGGGTTGTTTGAGTCATTTTGGTCTGTGTGTCTTTCTTTTGGCTGTCTGTGTCTCTTAGGGGCCGTGTGTGTCTCTTTGGGCTATGTGTGTCTCTTTGGGGCGTTTGAATCTTTTGGTCTGTATGTGTCTGTATGGGCGTTTTTTGTCTCTTTGGGCTGTGTGTGTGTCTCTTTGGGCTTTGTGTGTCTCTTCCGGCTGTGTGTGTCTCTTTAGCCTGTGTGTGTGTCTCTTTGGGTTGTGTGTGTCTCTTTAGGCTGAGTGTCTCTTTGGGCAGTTTGAATCTTTTTGGTCTGTGTGTGTCTATTTTGGCTTTTTGTGTCGTTTTGGGCTTTGTGTGTCTCTGTTGGATGTGTGCGTCTCTTTGGGCCGTGTGCATCTCTTTGAGCTGTATGTGTCTCTTGGGCTGTTTTAGTCATTTTGGTCTGTGTGTGTTTCTTTTGGCTGTTTGTGTCTCTTAGAGGCCATGTGTGTCTCTTTGGGCAGTGTGTGTCTCTTTGGGGTGTTTGAATCTTTTTGGTATGTATGTGTCTGTATGGGCGTTTTTTGTCTTTTTGGGCTGTGTGTGTGTCTCTTTAGCCTGTGTGTGTCTCTTTGGGCTGTGTGTGTCTCTTTAGGCTGTGTGTCTCTTTGGGCAGTTTGAATCTTTATGGTCTGTGTGTGTGTCTCTTTTGGCTGTTTGTGTCGTTTTGGGCTTTGTGCCTCTCTGTTGGATGTGTGCGTCTCTTTGGGCCGTGTACGTCTCTTTGAGCTGTATGTGTCTCTTTGAGCTGTGGGTGTCTCTTTGTGATGTGTGTCTCTTTAGGCTGTGTGTCTCGTTGGACTGTGTGTCTTTTTGGGGTGTCTGAGTCTTTTTGGTCTGTATGTGTGTCTCTTTGGGCTGTTTGAGTCTTTTTGGTCTGTGTTTGTCTCTTTGGGCTGTTTGTGTCTCTTTGGGCTGTGTGTGTTTCTTTGGGCTTTGTGCGTCTCTTTGGGCTGTGTGTCTTGTTGGACTGTTTGAGTCTTTTTGATCTGTTTGTCTCTGGACTGTTTGAGTCTTTTTGGGCTGTGTTTGTCTCTTTGGGCTGTTTGTGTCTCTTTGGGCTGTTTGTGTTTCTTTGGGCTATGTGTGTCTCTTTGGGCTGTTTGAGTCATTTTGGTCTGTGTTTGTTTCTTTTGACTGTTTGTGTCTCTTAGGGGTCATGTGTGTCTCTTTGGGCTATGTGTGTCTCTTTGGGGTGTTTGAACCTTTTTGGTCTGTATGTGTCTCTTTGGGCTTTGTGTGTCTCTTCAGGCTGTGTGTGTCTTTGGGCTGTGTGTGTCTCTTTAGGCTGTGTGTCTCTTTAGGCTGTGTGTCTCTTTAGGCTGTGTGTCTCTTTGGGCAGTTTGAATCTTTTTGATCTGTTTGTGTCTCTTTGGGATGTGTGTGTTTCTTTGGGCTATGTGTGTCTCTTTGGACTGTTTGAATCATTTTGCTCTTTGTGTGTTTCTTTCGGCTGTTTGTGTCTCTTTGGGCTATGTGTGTCTCTTTGGGGTGTTTGAATCTTTTTGGCCTGTATGTGTCTGTATGAGCGTTTTTTTTTGTCTCTTTGGGCTGTGTGTGTGTCTCTTTGGGCTTTGTGTGTCTCTTCGGGCTTTGTGTGTCTCTTTAGCCTGTGTGCGTGTTTCTTTGGGCTGTGTGTCTCTTTGGTCACTTTGAATCTTTTTGGTCTGTGTGTGTCTCTTTTGACTGTTTTTGTGTCGTTTTGGGCTTTGTGTGTCTTTGTTGGATGTGTGCGTCTCTTTGGGCCATGTGCGTCTCTTTGAGCTGTATGTGTCTCTTTGGGCTGTGGGTGTCTCTTTGTGATGTGTGTCTCTTTAGGCTGTGTGTGTCTCGTTGGACTGTGTGTCTTTTTGGGGTGTTTGAGTCTTTTTGGTATGTATGTGTCTCTTTGGGATATGTGTGTCTCTTTGGGCTGTTTTGAGTCTTTTTGGACTGTTTATGTCTCTTTCGGCTGTTTGTGTTTCTTTGGCCTGTGGGTGTCTCTTTGGGCTGCGGGTTGATTGGCAGAAGTATGTATTAGCGAAGTTATAGTGGAGGGCGAGTTGCTAGAGAAAAAATCTAAGTTAATAAGGGTTTTTGACCGTAAACTTTTGTAAGAAAATTATGGAAAATACAATTCGTCGGTTCATAGGTGAAACTTAAGTCCAGGTATGGATAAAAAAATAAACTATTTCTGTAGAATCTGAGCTAATAAGGGTTTTTGATCATAAACTCTAGTTACCTATAAGAAAATTATGGAAAATACAATTCTATCGTTCAAATGTGAAACTTAGTTCCATTCTCTGGTTCAAATGTAGAAAAACCCGTGTGGGTGAGTTGAAATAAAAAAAATTAACAAGAAATGACTGAAAAGTGTTTTGGGGGAGATGGCTTGATTGGCAGAAGGATGTATTAGCGAAGTTATAGTGGAGGGCGACAAAGTCTTCAAAGTCAAGGCTATAAAAAAAAAAGTTCTGGATATTTTTGTAAGTTTGTAGTTTACGCACTAATATCATATCAGTAACGATTCTATTTGAACTTTCTCCAAGTTGATCAATCAAATGTGAAACTTAGGTCCATTCTCTGGTTCAAATGTAGAAAAACCCGTGTGGGTGAGTTGAAATAAAAAAAATTTTAACAAAAAATGACTGAAAAGTGTTTTGGAGGAGATGGCTTGATTGGCAGAAGGATGTATTAGCGAAGTTATAGTGGAGGGCGACAATGTCTTCAAAGTCAAGGCTATAAAAAAAAAAGTTCCGGATATTTTTGTCGGTTTGTAGTTTACGCACTAATATCAATATCAGTAATGATTCTATTTGAACTTTCTCCAAGTTGATCAATTTGATCTCTAAACGGTTCATGATACAAAAATAGTTTGGGACAAGAAAAAAACTAAAATAATGTCGTGAAACCATTTTCAACACTCAGAGAAGTTCTTTTTTTGTGTGTAAGTTTATGTGTGTGTATGTGTAAGTTGTGTGTGTGTGTGTGTAAGTTTTTTTTGTGTGTGTAAGTTTTGTGTGTGTGTGTAAATTTTTTTTTGTGTGTGTAAATTTTTTTTATGTGTGTGTAAGTTTTTTTTGTGTGTTTGTAATATTTTTTGTGTGTGTAAGTTTTTGTGTGTGTGTGTAAGTTTTTATGTGTGTGTAAGTGTTTGTGTGTGTGTAAATTTTTTTGTGTGTGTGTAATTTTTTGTGGGTGTGTAAGTTTTTGTGTTTGTATAAGTTTTTGTGTGTGTGTGTGTAAGTTTTTGTGTGTGTGTGTGTGTGTAAGTTTTTATGTGGAGGGCGAGTTGCTAGAGAAAAATCTAAGTTAATGAGGGTTTTTGACCGTAAACTTGTTTTTTTTTGTATGTGTGTAAGTTGTTTTTTTTTGTGTGTAAGTTTTTGTGTGTGTGTAAGTTTTTATGTGTGTGTAAGTTTTTGTGTGTGTGTAAATTTTTTTGTGTGTGTGTAAGTTTTTGTGGGTGTGTAAGTTTTTGTGTTTGTGTAAGTTTTTGTGTGTGTGTGTGTGTAAGTTTTTGTGTGTGTGTATAAGTTTTTATGTGTGTGTGTAAGTTTCTGTGTGTGTGTGTAAGTTTTTGCGTGTGTGTGTAAGTTTTTGTGTGTGTGTAAGATTTTGTGTGTGTGTAAGATTTTGTGTGTGTGTAAGATTTTGTGTGTGTGAAAAAACTAAAGTAATGTGGTGAAATCATTTTCAACACTCAACAATACGGAAATTTCATTCAAGAAATTATGAAAATATTTGTAAGTAAGTAACAAGCTCTTTATTGATTTCACCTCTTGAATATACAGTACAGATACTTCATTCAAGAAACGTGATTAAACACGTTTTGAAACTACATGCTATTTGCATGCCTTTCCTTGGCACCTTTCCAAACGAGCGGGGATTCCCCACTGGTTCCTACACATTGCAAAGAAGTGAGTACACGCACAGACACGACACACAAACAGAGTCATAGTGAGAGAGATATTCAAAAGTTGGGTTGATCTAGGTTCACTTAGAGTGGCGCGCCACGTGATTAAACACGTTTTGAAACTACATGCTATTTGCATGCCTTTCCTTGGCACCTTTCCAAACGAGCGGGGATTCCCCACTGGTTCCAACACATTGCAAAAAGTGAGAACACGCACAGACACGACACACAAACAGAGTCATAGTGAGAGAGATATCCAAAAAGATGGGTTGATCTAGGTTCACTTAGAGTGGCGCGCCACTCTATCTCTAAAACACCTCCAGCCATGTCCTCCAAAACACTTTTCAGTCATTTTTTGTTAAAAAAATTTTTTTATTTCAACTCACCCACACGGGTTTTTCTACATTTGAACCAGAGAATGGAACTAAGTTTCACATTTGAACGATAGAATTGTATTTTCCATAATTTTCTTATAGGAAACTAGAGTTTATGATCAAAAACCCTTATTAGCTCAGATTCTACAGAAATAGTTTATTTTTCGATCCATACCTGGACTTAAGTTTCACTTATGAACCGACGAATTGTATTTTCCATAATTTTCTTACAAAAGTTTACGGTCAAAAACCCTTATTAACTTAGATTTTTCTCTAGCAACTCGCCCTCCACTATAACTTCGCTAATACATACTTCTGCCAATCAACCCGCAGCCCAAAGAGACACCCACAGTCCAAAGAAACACAAACAGCCGAAAGAGACATACACAGTCCAAAAAGACTCAAAACAGCCTAAAGAGACACACATATCCCAAAGAGACACATACAGACCAAAAAGACTCAAACACTCCAAAAAGACACACAGTCCAACGAGACACACAAAGCCTAAAGAGACACACATCACAAACAGACACCCACAGCTCAAAGAGACACATACAGCTCAAAGAAACGCACATGGCCCAAAGAGACGCACACATCCAACAAAGACACACAAAGCCCAAAATGACACAAAAACAGTCAAAAGAGACACACACAGACCAAAAAGATTCAAACTGACCAAAGAGACATACACACAGGCTAAAGAGACACACACAGCCCGAAGAGACACAAAAAGCCCAAAGAGACACACACACAGCCAAAAGAGACAAAAAGAGACAAAAAAAAACGCTCATACAGACGCATACAGGCCAAAAAGATTCAAACACCCCAAAGAGACACACATAGCCCAAAGAGACACAAACAGCCGAAAGAAACACACAAAGAGCAAAATGACTCAAACAGTCCAAAGAGACACACATAGCCCAAAGAAACACAAACAGCTCAAAGAGACACAAACAGATCAAAAAGATTCAAACTGCCCAAAGAGACACACAGCCTAAAGACACACACACAGCCCAAAGAGACACACACGGGCTAAAGAGACACACACAGCCCGAAGAGACACACAAAGCCCAAAGAGACACATACAGACCAAAAAGATTCAAACACCCCAAAGAGACACACATAGCCCAAAGAGACACACATGACCCCTAAGAGACACAAACAGTCAAAAGAAACAAACACAGACCAAAATGACTCAAACAGCCCAAAGAGACACACATAGCCCAAAGAAACACAAACAGCCCAAAGAGACACAAACAGCCCAAAGAGACAAACACAGCCCAAAAAGACTCAAACAGTCCAATGAGACACAAACAGATCAAAAAGACTCAAACAGTCCAACGAGACAAAAAGCCCAAAGAGACGCACAAAGCCCAAAGAAACACACACAGCCCAAAGAGACAAACACAGACCAAAAAGACTCAAACAGCCCAAAGAGACACATACAGACCAAAAAGACTCAGACACCCCAAAACGACACACAGTCCAACGAGACACACACAGCCTAAAGAGACACACATCACAAAGAGACACCCACAGCTCAAAGAGACACATACAGCTCAAAGAGACGTACATGGCCCAAAGAGACGCACACATCCTACAGAGAGACACAAAGCCCAAAACGAAACAAACAGCCAAAAGAGACACACACACAGACCATAAAGATTCAAACTGCCCAAAGAGACACACAGCCTAAAGAGACACACAGCCCAAAGAGACACACAGAGGCTTAAGAGACATACACACAGTCCGAAGAGACACACAAAGCCCAAAGAGACACACACACAGCCCAAAGAGACAAAAAACGCCCATACAGACACATACATACCAAAAAGATTCAAACACCCCAAAGAGACACACACTGCCCAAAGAGACACACATGGCCTCTAAGAGACACAAACAGCCAAAAGAAACACACAAAGACCAAAATGACTCAAACAGCCCAAGAAACACATATAGCTCAAAGAGATGCACACGGCCCAAAGAGACGCACACATCCAACAGAGACACACAAAGCCCAAACGACACAAAAAGCCAAAAGAGACACACACAGACCAAAAAGATTCAAACTGCACAAAGAGACACACACACAGGCTAAAGACACACAAAGCCCAAAGAGACACACACACAGCCCAAAGAGACAAAAAACGCCCATACAGACACATACAGACCAAAAGATTCAAACGCCCCAAAGAGACACACATAGCCCAAAGAGACACACATGGCCCCTAAGAGACACAGACAGCCAAAAGAAACACACACAGACCAAAATGACTCAAACAACCCAAGAGACACACATAGCCCAAAGAAACACAAACAGCCCAAAGAGACACAAACAACCCAAAGAGACAAACACAGCCCAAAAAGACTCAAACAGCCCAAAGAGACACAAACAGATCAAAAAGACTCAAACAGTCCAACGAGACACACAGCCCAAAGAGACGCACAAAGCCCAAAGAAACACACACAACCCAAAGAGACACAAACAGCCCAAAGAGGCAAACACAGACCAAAAAGACTCAAACAGCCTAAAGAGACACACAAACAGACCAAAAAGACTCAAACAGCCCAAAGGGACACACACAGCCTCAAGAGACACAAACAGCTCAAAGAGACACAGAGAGCCCAAAGAGAAACACAACCCAAAGAGACAAACACCGACCTAAAAGACTCAAACAGCCCAAAGAGACACTTACAGACCAAAAAGACTCAGACACCCCAAAAAAAACACACAGTCCAACGAGACACACACAGCCTAAAGAGACACACATCACAAAGAGACACCCACAGCTCAAAGAGACACATAGAGCTCAAAGAGACGTACACAGCCCAAAGAGATGTACACATCCAACAGAGAGACACAAAGCCCAAAACAACACAAACAGTCAAAAGAGACACACACAGACCATAAAGATTCAAACTGCCCAAAGAGACACACAGCCTAAAGAGACACACACAGCCCAAAGAGACACACACAGGCTAAAGAGACATACACACAGTCCGAAGAGACACACAAAGCCCAAAGAGACACACACACAGCCCAAAGAGACAAAAAACGCCCATACAGACACATACATAACAAAAAGATTCAAACATCCCCAAAGAGACACACATTGCCCAAAGAGACACACATGGCCTCTAAGAGACACAAACAGCCAAAAGAAACACACACAGACCAAAATGACTCAAACAGCCCAAGAGACACATACAGCTCAAAGAGATACACACGGCCCAAAGAGACGCACACATCCAACAGACACACAAAGCCCAAAACGACACAAAAAGCCAAAAGAGACACACACAGATCAAAAAGATTCAAACTGCCCAAAGAGACACACAGCCTAAAGAGACACACACAGCCCAAAGAGACACACACACAGGCTAAAGAGACACACACAGCCCGAAGAGACAAACAAAGCCCAAAGAGACACACACACAGCCCAAAGAGACAAAAAACGCTCATACAGACACATACAGACCAAAAGATTCAAACGCCCCAAAGAGACACACATAGCCCAAAGAGACACACACGGTCCCTAAGAGACACAAACATCCAAAAGAAAGACACATAGATCAAAATGACACAAACAGCCCAAAGAGACACACATAGCCCAAAGAGACACACACGGTCCCTAAGAGACACAAACATCCAAAAGAAAGACACACAGATCAAAATGACATAAACAGCCCAAAGAGACACACATAGTCCAAAGAAACACAAACAGCCCAAAGAGACACAAACACCCCAAAGAGACAAACACAGACCAAAAAGACTCAAACAGCCCAAAGAAACATAAACAGATCAAAAAGACTCAAACACCCCAAAGGGACACACAGCCCAAAGAGACACACACAGCCCAAAGAAACACAAACAGCCCAAAGAGACATAAACATCCCAAAGAGATAAACACAGTTTTCTTGCCATCTACATCCCTCTTAGTATCAACTTCTTCGTATAGCATAACGATAAACTATTTTAAATTGACAACACTGTTCAAGCACCACTTGCGTTTTATACAGAACACGACGGAGAGGTAGAGCTATCCACTATTAAAATTCTTTTCTTGCCATCTACATCTCTCTTAGTATCTACTTTCTAGTATACTATAACATTAGACTCTATTTTAAACTGACAACACTGTTCAAACGCCATTGATATTACCTTAACTGCTAATCACTTTAACCCTTTTTCTCTATCGTCAAGTACATGCTCTGGAAAGGTACCTAGGAACATAAGGCAATTCAGAGACCAGAGGGGAATCCTCGCTCGTAACTGCTAATCACTTTAACCCTTTTTCTCCATCGTCGAGTACATGCTCTGGAAAGGTACCTAGGAACATAAGGCAATTCAGAGACCAGAGGGGAATCCTCGCTCGTAACTGCTAATCACTTTAACCCTTTTTCTCCATCGTCAAGTACATGCTCTGGAAAGGTATTTGTCATTATCTTTAGAATAAATAAACTATACCTTTTAATTAATTTCTCGAAAACTATTTTATTCAGAGATTTCATGTTAAAAAATTATCCAATCACTAATTACCCCCTTTTTTGATCTTGCCTCCTATCAATTCTGAGTTTCCGGCTAGAATTAGACAAAGCCCGTCTTAATCACCAATTTGGTAACCCTTTCGCAATAACAAAAAGCTTAGCAGTGATTACATCTCATTGTCGGCGACAATTCAATCAGATCAGAGTTGTGCAAATGGAATACCTTTTCGCAAATTGAGTTAGCTTCTATTTCATAGACAAAATATTTGAATTCCTTTTATTAACAGCTAAACAAGACACACCGGTTTTCTGATACGGGATTTACCCTAAAAAAGACATGTATGCCGTGAATTAGAAATAAGGTAAATTGTGTCAGAAAAACTTGAACCAAACCAGATTATACCCACCAAACCAGATTGTACCTACCAAACCAGATTATACCCACCAAACCAGACTTCTTATAGGATTGAATGTAGGACTGAAACTGTGCACACTTTTGAGCATATTCTTGTAGGATTGAATGTAGGACTGAAACTGTGCACACGGTTACTACTCATGAGAAGGAACCAAAAGAAACATCCGGATTGCAGCCATACCAGGGGGGTCTTTAATGACAATTTACCTTTTCATCATAACTTAACACATAACATCATAACTTAACATAACTTAGGCTTTCCTATAAAAAAAAATGACTGTGGGTTGTCAGTTTAATAAACCTATACTGATATTTATTCCTTAAATAAAAAAAGGGTAAAAAAGAGTAAAAAAAAGTTTTTTACTTATTTAATTAAAAAATGCAAAACATTTAAATACATTTTGTTTTTAATAAAGCGTGAGCTGAAATTTCGAAGATAAGTTTCCAGGCCCCAGGAAAGCTTATCCTCTAAATTTCAGCCCGATCAGACAACGTTAAAGGGGGGCTGTGGTGGCTCAATCTGATCACTCCTTCCCTGTTTTCCAAAAACCAAATATCAAGTTTTGTGGGGATTTGCTTGCGTCAAAAATAGATTCCACATACTCAAAATACAATTACAATTGTGTCTCTTTAGTACAGCGGTCGATACTCCTGACTGTCAGGCGGAAGACCCGGTTTCGATTCCCTGTCAGAGGAAATTTTTTATATACTGAATTTAAAGTTTTAAAAAGAAACTCAGTTTCTTTTTTAAATTATTTGAAAAAAATACGTTTTCTAAAGAGTTAAAGAGGCTTAGTTACAAGGTCGGCCCTTAAAACACCCACGGCCCTTATGTTTATTTGTGAGAATATGAAAAATTCACAGGGAGGGGCATCTTGTAAATTTGGAGGTTGAGGCATCATTACTGTTGTTCTTGGCAAAAAAGAGTCACAAAAAAACTATGAGGTACGAGCTGGTGTGTTGTCATGGGATAAAAGACACAAATTATTCTGGAATTTAATTTAGCACTTGAAAAATGGCATTGAATGTATTCAGTTTGAATTCTTGGTTAGAAACAGAAACAAGGAATACTGGAAGCCATAAACAGAGGACCAAAACCAGGCTGACTATCATAGGCACAATTTATTATTTATTATTTTTTTTCCTTTAGACCAGGGCTCTTTGTATCGAAGAAGTTGTCATAGAAACTTCGAAAAGGGCTGATTCAATTGGAAATTTGAGGTGCTTGTGCCCTTTTTAATAGCCGAATGGAGTGGCTTTGCGCCCTTTTTTTGGGAGGACACTCTCCCACATCCCTCAGGGCAAGGGTTGTAAGTTATGTGCTGGGGGCATATAAGGTTTCATTGAAAGCGTTGTCATAGAAACTTCAAAAAAGGCTCATTCAATTGAAAATTCAAAGGGCTAGTGAGCGCTTTAATCGTCGAAAGTGATTGGGGGCAACTAACCCCCATCTCACACCCGCCGTTTCCCCAAACACATCAATTAAAATTGTAAGATAGCCATTTTGTTGAGCGTAGTTGAAAGTTCTGAAAATTATACCTACGAGCAGGACACTGCCCCCCCCTCCCACAGTCTTCAGGGCGAGGGTTATAAGCTATGCCCTGGGGGCATGTAAGGTTTTTTATTGAAATCTTTGTTGTAGGAATTTCAAAAAGGGCTCATTTCATCGGAAATTGAAATGGCTAGTGCCCTTTTTTTAAGTCGAAAGTGGTTTGAGGACAACTAACCCCCCTCTCACGCCCACCTTTTCCCCAAACATATTTAATCAAAAAGTTTAGATAGCCATTTTGTTCAACGTAGTTGTAAGTTCTGGAAATTAGGTCTTTAAGTATGACAACCCCTCCCCCTCAGAGCCCTCAGGGCAAGGGTTACAAGTTATGCCCTGTGGGCATATAAGGTTTTTATTGAAAGCTTTGTTGTAGAAACTTGAAAAAGGGGGCATTCGATTGGAAATTCAAAGGGCTATTGCACTATTCAATAGTCGAAAGTGATTGGAGGACAACTAACCCCCCTCTCACGCCCACCTTTTCCCCAAACACATCCAATTAAAATTTTTAGATAGCCATTTTGTTCAATGTAGTTGAAAGTTTTGGAAATTAGGTCTTTAAGGATGTATACATGAAGGTTTTCAAAAAGGCATATGAGCAATATCATAGGCAGCACCACTCTAAGGTTTTCAAAAAGGCATATGAGCAATATCATAGGCAGCACCACTCTATAATAGCTAGAAATATCATTGAAATATTTAAAGAAGCTAATTCGATTCAAAATTTCAAGTCCTATTGTCCTTTCTAAGAATAAAAAGAGATTAGAGATTAGAGAGATTAGAGGGCAATTAGAGGACAATCAGCCGATTTATTTACCATGCACATCTAGTCAAAATTTTTGAGATAACTATTTCTTCATCATAGTAGAACGGTACAGCAACTATGTCTTTAGGGATATTGGGCAAGTGAACTCCTCACAATTATGCAAAACTATGGATTCTTATAGAAAAAAAACAGAAGATATAAAATATTTTTTTTCATGAAAATGACTGGGTCAATAAAAACGAACAGAAATTCATCTAAAAACAAGCTTTTCAAAGAAAAGTAAAGAGCTCTATTAAGCCAAAAAATGGGCAGAAAAGAAGTTAAGTAATAATTCAAGCGTAAAAGTACCACAAATCACTATCAATAAAGAAATAAGACTCAAAATGAACAGAAATTAGAATAAATAGCTGAGTCAAGCTCGAAACGAGCAAAAATTAAAATTAGTAGGGCTGGTAACCCTCATGCCTTCTCAATACCAGGACATAATTAGAGAAAAAACTGCATTTTTGATGTCTTCTCATACTGAAGTATTTTCAAAGATATTTGATTTCTTGAAGCAATTACATAAGGAACCATGTTAAAGATTGATCAATGATGTCATAATCGTAGGTTGTAGCCAGGTCATCTCTTAATATTCCAAAAAGAAAAAGCCATAGATTTTTTCCTGTTTGTAATGTAGTCAGGACCGAAGTCTATCTCATGATAACTGATGCAACAGGGAAAAGAAAAGGAGGTCTGTGGTGTATGTGACGTCATTAAAATCATGAACTAACTCTTGCCTACACTAACTTGTATAGGCAACTTAACTATAGTTAAGATTACAGTATTTAAGCAAAAGGTATGAGAAAAAACTGCAAAACTTTGTTAACTGCAAAAATATTTAGGATGTTTTAGTAATTACATTAAGGAACGAACTATAACCCATAGTAACTGAAGTATTATAAGAAACCATTATATAGATGATGATCTAAAATATACTTAACACAAATTTATTTTAGTTTTATTCCTTAAGAAAGCATCATAAGTAAAAATTTCCCATATCAGGAACCTAACTCGGGTCAATAATAGTAAACTATTAACTCAAGCCCAACGAAACTAAAGCCAGTGGTGCATTCACATAATCTTCATCATTTTAGCTAGGAGATAACTAAAACGAGTTTCTTTTTTAAATTTTAAATATACAAAGGATCGATACTGTAAATGGGAATTTTGTAAGTATCCTCTGTATCATGGTTTTAATGATATTACATAAAGAACTAACTGTATCCCATATACATTAAGGAACGAACTGTAGCCCATAGTAAATGAAATAATAAAAGGAATCATCATATACATTATTATTTTAATTATATTCCTTAAGAAATCATCATACAATAAAGAACGACCTCTTGCCTATACTAAATTATATAGGCCACTTAACTATAGTATAGGTTAGTAAATTTACATTAAAAGACGATCACTGAAATAACAAACCATTCCATACATTGGACTTAGTTAGCTACTTGATTGTTTGAGTTTCGTCTCTTACTATTCAAAAGAAGAAAAAGCCGTAGGCTTTTTCCTGTTTGTAGCCTATTTATAGTTAAAAAACGAACTCAAGTCCAAAGAAACTGAACCCTGTGGTTCATTCATATTATCTTCATTATTTTAGCTAGAATGTAAGTAAACAAGTTTCTTTTTTAAATTTTATAATAAAGAACGACCTCTTGCCTATACTAAATTTTATACGCCACTTAATTATAGTATAGGTTAGTAATTCAACAGATAGCATGGCACTGGAACATCGTATAGAGTTGTTCAACGGCTCATTTTAAAGAAAATTAATGGGGTTAAAAACCTTTTAGTAATTAAAACAAATTATTTTTATTACATTAAGGAATTTTAATTATGTTCCTTAAGAAATCATCATAAGTAAAAATTTCCCATACTCTAAGAAGTCCGGGTTGCAGCGGTAGCTAGCAACCTAGTAAGAGACGATCACCTCCAATGTTAAGAAATATAAAAACCCGTAGCTCCTAAAAAAAGTCAGATCAAAACAAAAAGTACACCATTAGAACCGCCTTGTCCAAATCCTCCATAAACGAAACTTACCGCCCTTTGGCTTGAATAACAAAGAAAATATATTGGCTTGAAAATCAAGAAAATAGACTTTTACCACGTTATTCTCCCCAAACGGGATATTTTTTTCTTTTTTTTTCTTTTTTCTTTTCCACAGATAGCTTGGCACTGGAACATCGTAAAGGGTTGTTCAATAGCGCATTTTAAAGGAAATTAATTGGGTTAAAAATCTATAGTAACTAAAATAAATTATTTCTAAAAGAGAATAAATTTTTCCACCAAAAACTGCATTTTTGATGCAGTGACGTCATAATTATTATATAAGAAACGTCAAAACTGTAAATGGTCTCATTCATGAATACATAATGGTTAGATCAAAGCAAGCTACACGCAAGTTAAAAAATCAGTACTAAAAAATCAAGAAAAGTGGCAGCTACTACAACATTCCGCCTTAACGGGATATTTTTTTCTCTTTTCTTTGTTTCCAGTATAATAAAGATCAAACTCTTCCCTATACTAACTTGCATACGCAACTTTACTATAGTTAAGATTACATATAATAAAGAGCGACCTCTTGCCTATACTAAATTTTATAGGTCAATTAACTATAGTATAGGCTATTACAGTTTTATTTAAGGTCAATATATTAAAATTTTCCATTATCCAGGTTGCAGCGGTAGCTAGCAACCTAGTAAGAGACGATTACGTCCAGTTTTAAGAAATACAAAATCCCATAGCTCCTAAAAAAAAACCCTATAAAGGGTCCGAAACCCCTATAAAGTAAACTTTCTGTCCCTTGGCTTGAACAACAAGGGAAATATATTGGCTTGAAAATCAAGAAAAGTGGCAGCTACCACAACATTCTGCCTAAACGGGATATTTTTTTTTAATGGATAGCTTGGCACTGGAACATCGTAGAGAGTTGTTCAGTGGCTCATTTTAAAGGAAATTAGTTAGGTTAAATTACATTAAATGACGATTATTGGAATAACAAACCATTGCATACATTGGAACTAGTTAGCTACTTGAATGTTTGAGGTTCATCCCTTTCTATTTCATTAAACAGTTCGTGGTAACGAACTGTATAGTAAGAGCGACTCGTCTTAATAGTAACCGAAACTCTAAAAAACGGAATTTTGATACCAATAGATACATAAAAAGAATCGGACTTTAATGCTGATTTTAAATTTACAAGTTTCGTCAAGTTTAGTTTTACCCTCCGAAAATATTATAATAAAGAACGAACTCTTTCCTATAGGGGCATCTACTACAACATTGTGCCTAAACGGCATATTTTTTTTCTTTCTTTTTTCTTTTTCCGGGTTGCAGCGGTAGCTAGCAACCTAGTAAGAGACGATCACGTCCAATGTTAAGAAATATAAAAACCCATAGTTCCTAACAAAGGAGTCAGATCAAAACAAAAAGTACACCATTAGAACCGCCTTGTCCGAAACCCCTGTATAGTAAACTTTCTGTCCATTGGCTTGAACAACAAGGGAAATATATTGGCTTGAAAATCAAGAAAAGTGGCAGCTACTACAACATTCTGCCTAAACGGGATATTTTTTTATTTTTTTCTTTCTTTTCCACAGATAGCTTGGCACTGGAACATCGTAGAGAGTTGTTCAATGGCTCATTTTAAAGGAAATTAATTGGGTTAAAAATCTATAGTAACTAAAATAAATTATTTCGAAAAGAGAATAAATTTTTCCACCAAAAACTGCATTTTTGATGTCTTTTCACACTGCAGTCTTTCAAACATATTCGCATACCAGCGGTAAGATTTGAACCCACGCCTCCGAAGAAACTGGTGGCTAACACCAGTGCTTTGGACCACTCGGCCAGGCTGCCTCTCATAAATAAATATATATGTGAATTGGGGTTGCATCCGGGTTGCAGCGGTAGCTAGCAACCTAGTAAGAGACGATCACGTCCAATGTTAAGAAATATATAAACCCATAGTTCCTAATTATAATAAATAACGACCTCTTGCCTATACTAAATTCTATAGGCCACTTAACTATAGTATAGGCTAGTACAGTTATTATATTTAAGGTCAATATATTTAAATTTTCCACTAAAAGACGGTCATTGGAATAAAAACCCAATACATACATTTGATTTAGTTAGCTACTTGATTGTTTGAGGCTAGTCTCTTACTATTTCAAAGAAGAAAAAGCCGTAGGCTTTTTACTGTTTTTAATCAATTAGAAAGAGTTCTACCTTTAAAATGAGTTACGTAGTGCTTTGAGTCGCTTGAAAACTTATAAGTGAGAAATCCGGGTTGCAGCGGTAGCTAGCAACCTGGTACGAGACGATCACTTCCAATGTTAAGAAATATAATCTGGGTTGCAGCGGTAGCTAGCAATCCGGGTTGCAGCGGTAGCTAGCAGCCTAGTAAGAGACGATCACGTCCAATGTTAAGAAATATAAAAACCCATAGTTCCTAAAATACATTAAAGAACGATCTTCAGTCCATAGTAACCGAAGTGTTATAAGGAACCATTATATAGATGATGCTTACAGTAATCAAAGGTTACTGTTTGCAATGTGTTGAAAAGATATTAAAATACTATCATTAGAATATGAAACCATTGTATACATTGGAATTAGTTAGCCACTTGATTGTTTGAGATTCGTCTCTTACTATTTGAAAGAAGAAAATACATTAAAGAACGATCTTCAGTCCATAGTAACGGAAGTGTTATAAGGAACCATTATATAGATGATGCTTACAGTAATCACAGGTTACTGTTTACAATGTGTTGAAAAGATATTAAAATACTATCATTAGAATATGAAACCATTGTATACATTGGAATTAGTTAGTCACTTGATTGTTTGAGATTCGTCTCTTACTATTTGAAAGAAGAAAATGCCGTAGGCTTTTTCCTGTTTTTAACCAGGTTATTATTAATAGTTAATGGTTCAGTTTATATTTAATAGCTCATTTTAAAGCAAATTGCTACATCTAGAGTATTGTGTAATTAATTAGGCAAAGGACGAAAGAAAATAAAAATATTAAAAGACAAAAGTATAAAGGAAATATCTTCTGTATAATCACAGGAGATTCCAGAAAAAAACTATTTTTATATTAAAGGACGATCGTTAGAAGATTATTTTTAGGAGTTTTATAATAAAGAACGACTTCTTGCCTATACTAAATTTTATACGCCACTTAATTATAGTATAAGTTAGAAATTCCACAGATAGCTTGGCACTGGAACATCGTAGAGAGTTGTTCAATGGCTTCTTTTCCGGGTTGCAGTGGTAGCTGTTACATTAAAGAAGATCATTGTAATATCCGGGTTGCAGTGGTAGCTATTATATTAAAAGAAGATCATTGGAATATCTGTGTTGCAGCGGTAGCTAGCAATCCGGGTTGCAGCGGTAGCTAACAACCTAGTAAGAGACAATCACGTCCAATGTTAAGAAATATAAAAACCCATAGCACCTAAAAAGGAGTCAGATCAAAACAAAAAGTACACCATTAGAACCGCCTTGTCCGAAACCCCTGTATAGGAAACTTTCTGTCATTTGGGTTGAACAGCAAGGGAAATATATTGGCTTGAAAATCAAGAAAATTGACTTTAACCACGTTATTCTCCCCAAACGGCATATTTTTCTTTCTTTCTTTTGCACAGATAGCTTCGCACTGGAACATCGTAGAGTTGTTCAACAGCTCATTTTAAAGGAAATTAATTGGGTTAAAAATCTTTAGTAACTAAAATAAATTATTTCTAAAAAATAATAAATTTTTCCACCAAAATCTGGGTTGCAGCGGTAGCTAGCAACCTAGTAAGAGACAGTCACGTCCAATGTTAAGAAATATAAAAACCCATAGTTCCTAACAAAGGAGTCAGATCAAAACAAAAAGTACACCATTAGAACCGCCTTGTCCGAAACCCCTGTATAGGAAACTTTCTGTCCCTTGGCTTGAACAGCAAGGGAAATATATTGGCTTGAAAATCAAGAAAATTGACTTTAACCACGTTATTCTCCCCAAACGGGATATTTTTTTTCTCTTTTCTTTTTTTTTCTTTTCCAGAGATAGCTTGGCACTGGAACATCGTAGAGTTGTTCAACAGCTCATTTTAAAGGAAATTAATTGGGTTAAAAATCTTTAGTAACTAAAATAAATTATTTCTAAAAAATAATAAATTTTTCCACCAAAATCTGCATTTTTGATGTCTTTTCACACTGCAATCTTTCAAACATAATCGTATACCAGCGGTAAGATTTGAACCCACGCCTCCGAAGAGACTGGTGGCTAACACCAATGCCTTGGACCACTCGGCCAGGCTGCCTCTCATAAATAAATATATATATGAATTTGGGTTGCAGCAGTAGCTAGCAACCTAGTAAGAGACGATCAGTCCAATGCTAAGAAATATAAAACCCAAAACTCCTAAAAATAGAGTCAGATCAAAACAAAAGTACATCATTAGAATTACCTTGTCTGAAACCCTACTAGATAAATAATGAATGCCATCATAGTTTTATATTAGAGCTATGATGTGAATAGAAAAACACAAAATTATATTTTTAATAAAGAACGACCTCTTGCCTATACTAAATTTTATACGCTAGTTAATTATAGCATAGGTTAGTAATTCCACAGATAGCTGGGTACTGGAACATCGTAGAGAGTTGTTTAATGGCTCATTTTAAAGGAAATTAATGGGGTTAAAAACCTTTTCTATTTATAAAACAAATTAAATTTAAAATAGAATCATTTGTCTTGCGAAATTACATTAAAAGAAGATCTTTACAATAACAAACCATTGTATACACTGAACGTAGCTAGCTATTTGATTTTTTGAGGTTCGTCTCTTACTATTTCAAAGAAGAAAAAGCCGTAGGCTTTTTCCTGTTTGTAATGCGGGTTTATAATCCGGGTTGCAGCGGTAGCTAGCAACCTAGTAAGAGACGATCACGTCCAATGTTAGGAAATATAAAAACCCATAGTTCCTAACAAAGGAGTCAGATTAAAACAAAAAGTACACCATTAGAACCGCCTTGCCCGAAACCCCTGTATAGTAAACTTTCTGTCCCTTGGCTTGAACAGCAAGGGAAATATATTGGCTTGAAAATCAAGAAAAGTGGCAGCTACTACAACATTCTGCCTAAACGAGATATTTTTTTTTCTTTTGTATCCAGAGATAGCTTGGCACTGGAACATCGTAGATAGTTGTTCAATGGCTCATTTTAAAGGAAATTAATTGAGTTAAAAATCTATAGTAACTAAAATAAATTATTTCTAAAAGAGAATAAATTTTTCCACCAAAAACTGCATTTTTGATGTCTTTTCACACTGCAGTCTTTCAAACATAATCGTATACCAGCGGTAAGATTTGTAATAGTAAGAGACGAGCCTCAAACAATCAAGTAGCTAGCTATGTCCAATGCATTTTGTTATTCCAATGATCGTCTTTTAATGTAATCAATAAATTCAGGAGAGTACCACTCAGCACATGAAACTGTCAGAAACAAAGTCGGTGGACCCAATTGCTCAATCATTGACTTTACTTTATAGGAAAGAGATTGAAAATACTGCTGAGATCCTCTGATTTTTGACTGAACAGAAAACAAAGTTGCTTCCATCTCTCCATCACGGGAATGAAGCCTGTCTATAAATTGACGAGCATTTTGATTTGGTTTCACAGTCCGCAACATATGACCGACGTTATTACACATGTAAGAGAATTCTTGCAATTGGAAGCTGTGAAAAAGAAACTGTTTGTCAAGACAAAACTTAGTATGTCTTCTAAAAAGCCTTGATTTAAAATATTCTGCATTCCTAATCCGAAAAGGTCTTGCCTTGTCACGCAAGCCATATTTGCCTTTCGGGAAAAGATTTGGAAACACTTTTAGATCAAGTTCTTCCTGAAATAAGTCTTCGCTCTCACCTTTTAGTTTCTTGATTTGAAATTGGTCAGTACCAAGATTTTTCATCTGCTTAAAATCTTCTATGAAGTCTTGTGGAACCGCTGAATTGAGAGGCTGGACAGAAAAATGTTCAACCAATGTATATTTTGCGCTTTCTGTCAGTTTCTGAAGGATTGCAGCTTCCGGTATTTCAGGTAAATTATCAACACAAACCCCTTTTTTCAGCAAGACGCGCTTCAAGTATTTTATTTAAATCTTCTAGGGTTAATGCACGTATTGTTTTATAGAGACTGTTTTTCTCTCTTAACCACAACAGTTATGATCAAGGAGGCACACTTGTGCCTCTATAAAGAGGCGACCCACTACAATGTTAAGCGATTTCAGGTCCTAGAGGTCGCAGAGAGACGGCGGTAATCGCATTTTGTATCCCAAGCTCAAACTAAGAAACTTGCAAAATTTCATCCTCCTCCGACTTTATCTTCATGGGGTAAACTGGGCCGGAAGTGTCGACCCTCCCACCACAGCCCCCCTTTAACGTTGTCCGATTGGACTGAAATTTAGAGGTTAAGCTTTCCTAGGGCCCGGGAGCTTATCCTCTAAATTTCAGCTCAATCCGATCACTCCTTCCCTGTTTTCAAAAAACCAAATATAGCCACTTAAAATTCATCATCATTTCTTTTTTTTTCTTATCCACGCCTACAGGCCACAGTTGGCAACTGATCCGGATGAATGAGGACTCATTCTAAGCAGAATTCGACCTGTTAGGGCCTTTTGATATTTTCAGACCGAAAAAATTATCCCCCGAATTTACATTTACGAAAAACCTCGTTTTCCTATAATAGCCCATGTTAATTTTTCCCACCACAACCCCCCTTTAACGTTGTCTGATCGGGCTGAAATTTAGAGGATAAGCTTTCCTGGGGCCTGGGAGATTATCCTCTAAATTTCAGCTCAATCTGATCACTCCTTCCCTGTTTTCCAAAAACCAGATATCAAGTTTTGTGGGAATTAGCTTGCGTCGAAAATAGATTCCATTTACTCAAAAACAATTACAATTGTGTCTCTTTAGTCCAGCGGTTGATACTCCAGACTGTCAGGCGGAAAACCCGGGTTCGGTTCACCGTCAGAGCAAATTTTTTATATACTGAATTTAAACTTTAAAAAAGAAACTCAGTTTCTTTTTTAAATTATTTGAAAAAAATTACGTTTTCTAAAGTTACAATAAAGAGCGAACTCTTGCCTATACAAACTTGTATAGTGGGACATAAGGATCGATCATAAATGGTGTTAGGCAAGAGGATCTCATGTATTAGTTATTAAAATTCACTCTTTAAAGAGGGTACAATATTATCATACCGACTTTGCCTTTATCTGGGTTGCAGCGGTAGCTAGCAACCTTAGTAAGAGACGATCACGTCCAATGTTAAGAAATATAAAAACCCATAGTTCCTAAAAAAGGAGTCAGATAAAAACAAAAAATACACAGTTAAAACCGCCTTGTCCAAAACCCCTGTATAGTAAACTTTCTGTCCCTTGGCTTGAAGAGCAAGGGAAATATATTGACTTGAAAATCAAGAAAAGTGGCAGCTACTACAACTTTCTGCCTAAACAGGATATTTTTATTTCTTTTTTTCTTTTTTTCTCTGTTTCCAGAGATAGCTTAGCACTGGAACATCGTAGAGAACTGTTCAATGGCTAATTTTAAAGGAAATTAATTGAGTTAAAATTACAATAAAGAACAAACTCTAACCTTTAATACCAACTGAAAGGTGTGAATGTGTGTGTTGAACGGTTTTACAGTATCTGGGTTGCATCGGTAGCTAGCAACCTTGTAAGAGACGATCACGTCCAATGTTAAGATATATAATAACTCATAACTCCTTAAAAAAGAGTCAGATTAAAATAAAAAGTGCACCCTTAGAAGTGCCTTATCCCAAACCCTACTATAGGAAATTTTCTGCCCTTTGGCTTGAATAGCAAGGGAAATATATTTGCTACGATTGGTTATTACATTGGTTATTACATCGAATTTGGGTTGCAGCGGTATCTGGTAACCTAGTAAGAGACGATCACGTCCAATGTTAAGAAATATAAAAACCCATAACTCCTAAAAAAAAGTCAGATCAATACAAAAAGTACACCATTAGAACCGCCTTGTCCGAGACCCATAAATAGGAAAATTTCTGTCCCTTGGCTTGAAAAGCAAGGGAAATATATTTGTTTGAAAATCAAGAAAATTATAATAAAGAACGAACTCTTGCCTATACTAAATTTTATAAGCCAATTAATTATAGTATAGGTTATCCGGGTTGTTACTACTTAAGAACGACAAAGATGTAAATGGTCTCATTCGTTAATTATTATCCGGGTTGCAGCTGTAGCTAGCATCCTAGTAAGAGACGATCACGTCCAATGTTAAGAAATATAAAAACCCATAGTTCCTAAAAAAGGAGTCAGATCAAAACAAAAACTACAATAAAGAACGACACCTTGCCCATGTTAACTGCAAAAAATTGGGATTATGTAATTTCCAATAGTATCATGGCTGTAGAGATGGCTGAAACCTAGTTACAATAAAAAAACGATCATTGGAATAACAAACAATTGCATACCTTTGGAATTAGCTAGCTACTTGATTATTTGAGACTCGTCTCTTACTATTTAAAAGAAGAAAAAGCCGTAGGCTTTTTCCTGTTTGTATTTATAATTAAAAAATGAACTCAAGTCCAAAGAAACTGAACACTCTGGTTCATTTATATTATCTTCATTATTTTAGCTAGAATGTAAATAAACAGGTTTCTTTTTTAATTTTTAAATTGAAAAGATAGTGCTTTTAATTCCACATATTAAAAGTTCTCCCCGACGGGGAATCGAACCCCCTTCTCCCAGGTAACAAGTGGGCATATTTACCATTAGACTATCAAAGACTTATAAAATAAAAGTTACATATAAGATACAATAAAGAACGACACCTAGCCCATGTTAACTGAAGCACAAATAGGGATTATGTAATCAAGGTTGCAGCGGTAGCTAGCAAATTAGTAATTGTATTAAACTGCAAACTGCAAAAATATTTATGATGTCTGAGAAATAATTTTTATTTTTTAATTCGAACCAGAAAAATTACATTAAAGAACAAACTTTAGTCCATAGTTCGGGTTGCAGCGGTAGCTAGCAACCTAGTAAGAGACGATCACGTCCAATGTTAAGAAATAAAAAAACCATAGTTCCTAAAAAAAGAGTCAGATTATAATAAAGAACGAACCCTCGCTTATACTAACTCAAATCTTTAATATATTCGCGGTTGCAATGGTAGTCACATTAAAAGACAATCCTTGGAATAACAAACAATTGCATACATTGGACTTCGTTAGCTGCCTGATTTTTTAAGAGTCGTCTCTTACTACTCCAGAGAAGAAAAAGTCGTAGGCTTTTTCTTGTTTGAAATCAGGGTTTACATAATCTGATTTATCAATCTCGGTTGCAGCGGTATTTATTATAATAAAGACCGATCTGAAGTCTATAGTAACTGAAGTCTTATAAGATACAGTAAAGTCAAATCTGTGTTGCAGCGGTAGCTAGCAACCTAGTTTATAGTAAAAAACGACCTCTAACCCATGTTAATAGATCTGGGTTGCTGTTACATTAAAGGACGATCTTTGAAATAACATTATTTATTTATCCGGGTTGCAGCGGTACCTAGCAATCTCCGGGTTGCAGCGGTAGCTAGCAACCTAGTAAGAGACGATCACGTCCAATGTTAAGAAATATAAAAACCCATAGTTCCTAACAGAGGAGTCAGATCAAAAAAAAGTACACCATTAGAACCGCCTTGTCCTAAACCCCCTTGATAGGAAACTTTCTGTCCCTTGGCTTGAACAGCAAGGGAAATTATATTGGCTTGAAAATAAAGAAAAGTGGCAGCTACTACAACATTCTGCCTAAACGGGATATTTTTTTCTTTTTTTCATTTTTCTTCTTTTCCAGAGATAGCTTGGCACTGGAACATTGTAGAGAGTTGTTCAATAGCTCATTTTAAAGCAAATTAATTAAGTTAAAAATCTATAGTAACTAAAATAAATTATTTCTAAAAGAGAATAAATTTTTCCACCAAAAACTGCATTTTTGATGTCTTTTCACACTGCAGTATTTCAAACATTATACCAGCGGTAAGATTTGAACCCACGCCTCCGAAGAGACTGGTGGTTAACACCAGTGTCTTGGACCACTCGGCCAGGCTGCCTCTCATAAATAATATATATGTGAATCTGGGTTGCAGCAGTAGCTAGCAACCTAGTAAGAGACGATCAGTCCCATGCTAAGAAATATAAAAACCCAAAACTCCTAAAAATAGAGTCAGATCAAAACAAAAGTACATCATTAGAATTACCTTGTCTGAAACCCTACTAGATAAATAATGAATGTCGTCATAGCTTTATATTAGAGTTATGACGTGAATAGAAAAACACGAAATTACGTTGTGGTTTCTGAAGACGTCATGAAATAATATCATTGCGCCATGACGTCATCATGAAATAAAATCATTACGTCGTGACGTCATAATTACTATATAAGAAGCGTCAGAACTGTAAATGTTCTCATTCATAATTAGATAATGGTTAGATCAAAGCAAGCTGCACGCAAGATAAAAAAACAGTACTACACAAACAACAGAGATAGTATCTTGAAAAGAGAGAAGCAAAGGTATTCAACCGACCACGCTTATCGAGGTGCGAAAATTAATAGTGACAAACAGCGTTATTATAATGATGTAGTTTATAGATATGCAAAAATTGAGACAGCCAAATGAAAGATCAAGGAATGGTATGATAATGATGAAGATTACCGAATCAAATATAAGAAAAAAGAAAAGCAAAGTTATTCAACCGTTCAGGTGTATTGACAAGTAAAAATTGAGACAGCCAAATAAAAGATCAAGGAGCGTTATCAAAATGATGAAGATTACAGAGAAGCAAGAATTGAGCAGGTTAGAAAAAAGATCAAGGAGCGTTATCACAATGATAAACTTTATCGAGAAGCAACAATTGAGCAGGCTAGACAAAAGAGCAAGGAACGGTATGATAATGATGAAGATTACCGAAACAAACATAAGAAAAAAGCTGCTACCAGAATAATGGGTAGATACTGGGGTGACAAAAGCTATAATGAAAAAATTAAATTCTCTGCGAGGTTGTACTGAAGAACGCATAAGTACAAAGGGAAAAATTTCATTCAGAAATACAAGAAGATGGCAAAAATGAAGGCTGATCTTAGTAAATTGAGAAACATTTTATGCATGTTTTACCAGGATCACGAAAAGTATTCAAAATTACGGATTAAGATTCTCTTCGAAAGAGCGGATGCTGTTGAAAAGTCGGCTAGAAATGCTTTGGCAAAGCTTCATAGTAATATCCAAAAGAAATGTTCTCAGTTTAATGAAAAGCTTCCAAGGTATGGATTGGCAACTGCGGAACAGTTTATAGATGCAATGGAAAATGTTCAACAACACAGTGAATATACGGAGGCGTACTTCTTTGAAAATTCGTATATTAATTTTGGAAGGAGCAATTGCAGTTTATGTAGCAGCAATAAAAATATATATATACAAACATACCTATCAACAGCGAAGGAAAAGCAATGTTTTTCAATTATGGCGAAAACGAGCCTGTTCGGGTTATTAGTATATGTGTTTGTACGACTAATGATTAAGAACAAATTCCTGGAACACCGACTCAAGAAAAAAGCATTTCTAACTGTGTTTTAAACAGTTCTTTTAGTTCTACTGAATATTTGGCAAAAAATTCTCTGTGTAGTAGAACAAACTGTCCTGAAAAGTACGAGACAACTATTGAAAAATGCTCTGAATGTAGATCTGACAAGGAAATTATGATGGCTGAAGTCACCTATAACAATCTGAGTAAACATTCAAAACCGAAAATTGGGCAGTAGGTTACTTGGCAATGTCACCCTGATATCTGCAAGCTCTATCCGACGGATATTGAATTATGTCAAATTCTTTTTGATATCCTTGAAAATAATATAGCATTAAAATATTCAACTGACAAAGTGGTTAATTTCTACCTTGGCGGCTTGGATTATTGTGAAAACAATTACAGGGACACAAGAAAGCATGGGCATTCGTTATACTGTAGCCCAAATGAGGGATGTCAGAGCTATTTGCGTTCTCTAAGGGCACTAGATCCACATTTTCCTGTCTTGAACTGTTTCATTAATAGCGTATATATGGCAGTATCAAAATGTAAGATTATACAACATTATAATAAAGAACGAACTCTTGCCTATACTAAATTTTATAAGCCAATTAATTATAGTATAGGTTATCCGGGTTGTTACTACTTAAGAACGACAAAGATGTAAATGGTCTCATTCGTTAATTATTATCCGGGTTGCAGCTGTAGCTAGCATCCTAGTAAGAGACGATCACGTCCAATGTTAAGAAATACAAAAAACCATAGTTCCTAAAAAAGGAGTCAGATCAAAACAAAAAGTACACCATTAGAACCGCCTTGTCGGAAACCCCTGTATAGGAAACTTTCAGTCCCTTGGCTTGAACAGCAAGGGAAATATGTTGGCTTGAAAATCAAGAAAAGTGGCAGCTACTACAACATTCTGCCTAAACGGGATATTTTTTTTTCTTTTTTCTTACTTTTCCACAGATAGCTTGGCACTGGAACATCGTAGAGAGTTGTTCAATGGCTCATTTTAAAGCAAATTAATTGGGTTAAAAATCTATAGTAATTAAAATAAATTATTTCTAAAAGAAAATAAATTTTTCCACCAAAAACTGCATTTTTGATGGCTTTTCCCACTGCAGTATTTCAAACATTATACCAGCGGTAAGATTTGAACCCACGCCTCCGAAGAGACTGGTGGCTAACACCAGTGCCTTGGACCACTCGGCCAGGCTGCCTCTCATAAATAATATATATCTGGGTTGCAGCAGTAGCTAGCAACCTAGCAAGAGACGATCAGTCCAATGCTAAGAAATATAAAAACCCAAAACTCCTAAAAATAGAGTCAGATCAAAACAAAAGTACATCAATAGAACTACCTTGTCTGAAACCTTACTAGATAAATAATGAATGTCGTCATAGTTTTATATTAGAGCTATGACGTGAATAGAAAAATACGATATTATGTTATTGTTTCTGAAGACGTCATGAAATAATATCATTGCGCCATGACGTCATGAAATAAAACCATTACGCCGTGACGTCATAATTACTACTTAAGAAGCGTCAGAACTGTAAATGGTCTCATTCATAAATATATAATGGTTAGATCAAAGCAAGCTATACGCAAGTTAAAAAAACAGTACTACACAAACAACAGAGATAGTATCTTGAAAAGAGAAAAGCAAAGGTATTCAACCGACCAGGCGTATCGAGAAGTAAAAATTGAGACAGCAAAACAGAACAGCAAGATGTGTTATCACAATAATGAAGATTATAGACATGCAAAAATTGAGACAGCCAAACAAAAGATCAAGGAACGGTATGATAATGATGAAGATTACCGAATCGAATATAAGAAAAAAGAAAAGCAAAGGTATTCAACCGTCCAGGTGTATCGAGAAGTAAAAATTGAGACAGCCAAACAAAAGATCAAGGAGCGTTATCAAAATGATAAAGTTTATAGAGAAGCAACAATTGAGCAGGCTAGACAAAAAATCAAGGAGCGTTATCATAATGATGATGATTACCGAAAAATATATAAGAAAAAAGTTGCTACCAGAATAAGAGGTAGATACTGGGGTGGCAAAAGCTATAATGAAAAAATTAAATTCTCTGCGAGGTTGTACCGAAGAACGCATAAGGACAAAGGGAAAAATTACATTCAGAAATACAAGAAGATGGCAAAAATGCAGGCTGATCTTCGTAAATTGAGAAACATTTTACGCATGTTTTACCAGGACCACGAAAAGTATTCAAAATTACAGATTAAAATTCTCTTTGAAAGAGCGGATGCTGTTGAAAAGTCGGCTAGAAATGCTTTGGCAAAGCTTCATAGTAATATCCAAAAGAAATGTTGTCAGTTTAATGAAAAGCTTCCAAGGTATGGATTGGCAACTGCGGAACAGTTTATAGATGCAATGGAAAATGTTCGTTATAATATAGAACGACCTCTTGCCTATACTAAATTTTGCACACCACTTAATTGTAGTATAGGTTAGTAATTCAACAGATAGCATGGTACTGGATCATCGTAGACAGTTGTTCAATGGCTCATTTTAAATACAATAAAGAACGACACCTAGCCCATGTTAACTGAAAGCTTTTTCTTTCTCCTCAGCTAGCTGGGCACTGGAAAATCATAGAGAGCTGTATAATAGCTCATTTTAAAGGAAATTGCTACATCTAGTGCTTTTTGTAATTAAAAATAAAATAGTTTTTAAAGTAGAATCAATTATAGTAAAGAACGAACTATAGCCTATTGCAATTGAACTACAAAACATACCATTAGACTAATATGAAGGTTTTACAGTAAAGAACGATCTCTCTCCTATACTAACTGATATATGGTGGTTTCAGGTGTAGTTACATAAAGGACGAATATAGCTCATCATAAATGGTGTTTGTCAATTATCCGGGTTGCAGCGGTAGCTAGCAATCTAGTCTGGGTTGCAGCGGTACTTAGCAACCTAGTAAGAAACGATCACGTCCAATGTTACGAAATATACAAACTCATAGTTCCTAAAAAAGGAGTCAGATCAAAACAAAAAATACGCCATTAGAACTGGCTTGTCTAAAACCCCTGTATAGGAAACTTTCAGTCCCTTGGCTTGAACAGAAAGGGAAATATATTGGCTTTAAAATTTAGAAAATTACATTAAAATACGATCATTGGAATAACATACCACTGCATACATTTGACTTAGATTGCTACTTGATTGCTTGAGGATCGTCTCTTACTATTTCAAAGAAGAAAAGCCGTAGGCTTTTTCCTGTTTGTAACGATATAGCATAAAAGGAAACCCAATTTGTAACTGACGTCATCCTGGTTGTTATACTAAAGAATTATAATAAAGATTCATTAAAAGACGATCATTGGAGTAATCTGGGTTGCAGCGGTAGCTAGCACCTTAGTAAGAGACGATCACTTCAAATTTTAAGTCTGGATCCATCCGGAGAAACATCAAATACAGAGATAATGAAGAGTATTGTCTGGGTTGCAGCGGTAGCTAGTAACCTAGTAAGAGACGATCACGTCCAATGTTACATTAAAGAACGAACTTTATTCCATAGTAACTGAAGTACTGTAAGGAATTATTATATAGATTTTTACATTAAAGAACAAACTTTTGTCCATAGTAACTGAAGTATTAAAAGTTATCCGAGTTGCAGCGGTAGCTATCCGGGTTGCAGCGGTAGCTAGCAACCTAGTAAGAGACGAACACGTCAAATGTTAAGAAATATAAAAACCCCTAACTCCTAAAAAAAGATTCAGATCAAAACATCCGGGTAGCAGTGGTAGCTAGCAACCTAGTAAGAGACGATCACTTCCAATGTTAAGAAATATAAAAACCCATAGCTCCTAAAGAAGGAGTCAGATCAAAACAAAAAGTACACCATTAGAACCGCCTTGTCCGAAACCCTTGTAGAGGAAACTTTCTGTCCCTTGGCTTGAACAGCAAGGGAAATATATTGGCTTGAAAATAAAGAAAAGTGGCAGCTACTACAACATTCTGCCTAAACGGGATATTTTTTTTCTTTTTTTTTTTCTTTTTTTCTTTTCCACAGATAGCTTGGCACTGGAACATCGTAGAGGGTTGTTCAATAGCTCATTTTATTATAATAAAGAACGAATATTTTACCGATTATCTACTAATAATCATATATGACGTAACAAGTGATCCGGGTTGCAGCGGTAGCTAGCAACCTAGTAAGAGACGATCACCTCCAATGTAAAGAAATATAAAACCCCTAACTCCTAAAAAAAGAGTCAGATCAAAACAAAAAGTATACCATTAGAACCACCTTGTCCGAAACCCCTATTAAGGAAACTTACCGCCCTTTGGCTTGAATAATAAAGAAAATATATTGGCTTGAAAATCAAGAAAATTGACTTTTACAACGTTATTCTCCAAAAACGGGATATTTTTTTCTTTCCGCTTGATTTTTCTTCTCAGCTAGCTGGGCACTGGAAAATCATAGAGAGCTGTATAATAGCTCATTTTAAAGGAAATTGCAACATCTAGTCACTTTTGTAATTAAAAATAAAATACTTTTTAAAGCAGAATCAATTTTGTCAAAAAAATTGCATTTTTGATGTATTTTCATGCTGCAGTCTTTTCAAAGATATTTCAATTTTGAAGCAATCAAACAGTTCATGGTAATGAACTCTATAGTAAAATAACGTGATTAAATTCAATTTTCTTAATTTTCAAGCCAATATATTTCCCTTGCTGTTCAATCCAATTGTGAGAAAGTTTCCTATACAGGGGCTTCGGACAAGGCGGTTCTAATGGTGTACTTTTTATTTTGATCTGACTCCTTTTTTAGGAGCTGTGGGTTTTTATATTTCTTAACACTGGACGTGATCGTCTCTTACTAGGTTGCTAGCTACCACTGCAACCCGGATTGACAAACACCATTTATGATGAGCTATATCGGTACTTTATGTAACTACCCCTGGAACCACCATATATTAGTTACTATGGGCGAGAGATCGTTCTTTACTGTAATGATCGTCTATTACTAGGTTGCTAGCTACCGCTGCAACCCGGATTTCTTTTTCCGTTGCATTAGTTACTATGAGATAGACTTCGGTCCTTACTGTAAAACTTTAGCGATTCTAAACTGAAAAACTAACTCAGTCCAATATATGCAATGGTGTGCTTTTCTAATGATCGTCCTTTAATATAAACTATGGACTAAAGTTCGTTCTTTAATGTAAAAATTGGATGATCGAGCCTTATGTAACCCGGATTAAACAATTATTATCATATCTTATATGTAACTTTTATTTTATAAGTCTCCGATAGTCTAATGGTAAGTATGCCCATTTGTTACCTGGGAGAAGGGGGTTCGATTCCCCGTCGGGGAGAACTTTTAATATGTTGAATTAAAAGCACTATCTTTTCAATTTAAAATTTAAAAAAGAAACTTGTTTATTTACATTCTAGCTAAAATAATGAAGATAATATGAATGAACCACAGTGTTCAGTTTCTTTGGACTTCAGTTCGTTTTTTAACTATAAATACAAACAGGAAAAAGCCTACGGCTTTTTCTTATTTTAAATAGTAACTAAGTCCAATGTATGGAATGGTTTGTTATTTCAGTGATCGTCTTTTAATGTAAAAATATAAATACTGTAATCTTAACTATAGTGAAGTTGCGTATGCAAGTTAGTATAGAGAAGAGTTTGATCTTTATTATGCTACAACCTACACTTATGACATCATTGATCTATCTTTAATGTTGATTATAATCTTATTTTAGTTACTATGTGCTGGAGGTTTGTTCTTTACTGTAATTTACTATAACAACCAGGATGACATCAGTTACAACTTGGAATTCGTTTTATGCTATATCATTACAAACAGGAAAAAGCCTACAGCTTTTTCTTCTTTGAAATAGTAAGAGACGAACCACAAGTAACTACCCCTGAAACCACAATATATCATTTACTATGCATAAGCAATCGTTCTTTACTGTAAATGTAACTACACCTGGAACAACCATATATCAGTTAGTATGGAAGAGAGATCGTTCTTTACTGTAAAACTAAATCAAATGTATGTATTGGGTTTTTATTCCAATGACCGTCTTTTAGTGGAAAATTTTAATATATTGACCTTAAATATAATAACTGTACTAGCCTATACTATAGTTAAGTGGCCTATAAAATTTAGTATAGGCAAGAGGTCGTTCTTTATTATAATTACTATGGGCTGGAAGTTTGTTCTTTAATGTAAAAAAGACATCAAAAATGCAGTTTTTGGTGGAAAAATTTATTCTCTTTTAGAAATAATTTATTTTAGTTACTATAGATTTTTAACCCAATTAATTTCCTTTAAAATGAGCCGTTGAACAACTCTCTACGATGTTCCAGTGCCAAGCTATCTCTGGATACAAAAGAAAAAAAAAGAAAAAAATATCCCGTTTAGGCAGAATGTTGTAGTAGCTGCCACTTTTCTTGATTTTCAAGCCAATATATTTCCCTTGCTGTTCGAGCCAAGGGACAGAAAGTTTCCTATACACGGGTTTCGGACAAGGTGGTTCTAATGGTGTACTTTTTGTTTTAATCTGACCCCTCTGTTAGGAACTATGGGTTTTTATATTTCTTAACATTGGGCGTGATCGTCTCTTACTAGGTTGCTAGCTACCGCTGCAACCCGGATTTGATACAAGCGTGCCACGTGTCTAGTGCCAGGGTCTGGGTGAAGCCCAGCCTTCTAAGACTTGACAATTTTTTCTGAAAATTGACAATTACTTAATTAAAAATTTCCAGGAATTATTCTAATTTCAGTTGACAATTCCTCATTATTCAAGCCAAGGGACAGTTATTTTCCTACTTAAGGGTATTGAACAAGGCGGTTCTAATAGTGTACTTCCTTTTTTAATCTGACTAGTCTTACGAGAAATGGGCTGTTTTATTTTTGCTGTTGGACATGATCGTCTCTTTCTAGGTTGCTAGCTACCTCTGCAACCCGGATTCAGTTAGTATAAGCTAAAGTTTGTTCTTTACTATAATAATGTAATAAAATATAACTGTACCAGCCTATACTATAGTTAAGTGGCCTATAAAATTTAGTATAGACAAGAGGTCGTTCTTTATTATAATAATTTCCTTTAAAATGAGCCATTGAACAACTCTCTACGATGTTCCAGTGCCATGCTATCTGTTGAAGTACTAACCTATACTATAATTAAGTGGCGTATAAAATTTAGTATAAGCAAGAGGTCGTTCTTTATTATCCTAAAACAGGAAAAATCCTACGGCTTTTTCTTCTTTTAAATAGTAAGAGACGAAACTCAAACAATCAAGTAGCTAACTAAGTCCAATGTAAGGAATGGTTTGTTATTTCAGTGATCGTCTTTTAATGTAAAAAAAATATAAATACTGTAATCTTAACTATAGTAAAGTTGCGTATGCAAGTTAGTATAGGGAAGAGTTTGATCTTTATTATACTGGAAACAAAGAAAAGAGAAAAAAAATATCCCGTTTAGGCAGAATGTTGTAGTAGCTGCCACTTTTCTTGATTTTTTAGTACTGATTTTTTAACTTGTGTGCAGCTTGCTTTGATCTAACCATTATGTATTCATGACTGAGACCATTTGCAGTTTTGACGTTTCTTATATAGTAATTATGACGTCACTGCATCAAAAATACAGTTTTTATTGGAAAAATTTATTCTCTTTTAGAAATAATTTATTTTAGTTACTATAGATTTTTAACCCAATTAATTTCCTTTAAAATGAGCTATTGAACAACCCTCTACGATGTTCCAGTGCCAAGCTATCTGTGGAAAAGAAAAAGAAAAAAAAGAAAAAAATATCCCGTTTGGGGAGAATAACGTGGTAAAAGTCTATTTTCTTGATTTTCAAGCCAATATATTTTCTTTGTTATTCAAGCCAAAGGGCGGTAAGTTTCCTTTATGGAGGATTTGGACAAGGCGGTTCTAATGGTGTACTTTTTGTTTTGATCTGACTCTTTTTTTAGGAGCTACGGGTTTTTATATTTCTTAACATTGGAGGTGATCGTCTCTTACTAGGTTGCTAGCTACCGCTGCAACCCGGATAATTCTTGATTTTTTAGTACTGATTTTTTAACTTGCGTGCAGCTTGCTTTGATCTAACCATTATTTATTCATGAATGAGACCATTTGCAGTTTTGACGTTTCTTATATAGTAATAATGACGTCACTGCATCAAAAATACAGTTTTTATTGGAAAAATTTATTCTCTTTTAGAAATAATTTATTTTAGTTACTATAGATTTTTAACCCAATTAATTTCCTTTAAAATGAGCTATTGAACAACCCTCTACGATGTTCCAGTGCCAAGCTATCTGTGGAAAAGAAAAAGAAAAAAAAAGAAAAAAATATCCCGTTTGGGGAGAATAACGTGGTAAAAGTCTATTTTCTTGATTTTCAAGCCAATATATTTTCTTTGTTATTCAAGCCAAAGGGCGGTAAGTTTCCTTTATGGAGGATTTGGACAAGGCGGTTCTAATGGTGTACTTTTTGTTTTGATCTGACTCTTTTTTTAGGAGCTACGGGTTTTTATATTTCTTAACATTGGAGGTGATCGTCTCTTACTAGGTTGCTAGCTACCGCTGCAACCCGGATTGCTAGCTACCGCTGCAACCCGGATAATAGCTACTTGTCTCAATAGTAACCGAAACTCCTGGAACCAAAATTTTCTTTTTTGGCTTAATCGCTAAAATATTATGTAGACTGCAAAAATATCTATGATGCCTAATCAGTAATAGTAATTTCTTAATTTAAACAACAAAAAACATGAAAATTTTATAATTAGTTTTACTTTTTGTCTCCTGGAAGGAAATTTTTTTTCATCTCAGTTCAAAGTTATTATTTTTATCCTGGAACCAAACTTTTTTTGGTTTGTAACCCGTAAAGTACCTATCTCCATATTATTGTCTTATAATTGCAATTATTTTAGTTTTCAGTCCAGAATCACTAAACTTATTATGAAAACTGCAAAAATATTTATGGTGTCTAACCAATAATACTAATTTTGTAATTCAAACAGGTTAAATACCTGAAAATTTAAAAATTAGTTTTTTTTATGCTAGGTTTTAGATACTCGACACGGGGTATTGTGTACTTAATAATTTTAAACCTTGAAAAAATATGGTCTCACGCGAGTGGAAAAAAAGAAAGAATAGCCAAAAAAACTATCAAAATAGAGCAATCCAAATTTCTACTAATAGAAAACTTTACTACACAAAAAATAAAGCTAACATCCTGAAATATAGGAAAAGTTTATTTAAAAGAGATAAAAATGCCACCGAACGCAATAAAGCTCGAGAACGCGTAAGGATTGCTACTAATATGTCTTGTGATCCAGAATTTAAGAAAATGAAATATGACAGAGCAAAACAGAGGTATGTTACGGATCAGGGGTATCGAGAAGGGAAAATTGAGACAGCCAAACAAAAATTCAAGGAGAGTTATCACAATGATGAAGATTACCGCATCAAATATAAGGAAAACCAAAAGCAAAGGTATTCAACCGTCCAGGTGTACCGAGAAGTAAAAATTGAGAAAGCCAAACAAAAGTTCAAGGAGAGTTATCACAATGATAAGATTACCGCATCAAATATAAGAAAAACCAAAAGCAAAGGTATTCAACCGTCCAGGTGTATCGAGAAGTAATCCGGGTTGCAGCGGTCGCTAGCAACCTAGTAAGACCATCATCACGTCCAATGTTAAGAAATATAAAAACCCTTAGTTCCTAACAAAGGAGTCAGATCAAATTCAAAAGTACACCATTAGAACCGCCTTTTCCGAAACCCCTGTATAGTAAACTTTCTGTTATTGGGTTTGAGGATGACGCTCCCTCCACAGTCAATGCAAGGGTTTTAAGTGATTGTAGTTTTTATTATGGGGACGCGATCGTCCCTTACTATATTACTACCACCAAAACCCAGGTTTCTCATTTAAAATCCTTGCAACTTCCATTTCAAACTGTTTCAAGCTGTTTCATTTTCCTTTCAGATTTCTATGCTTAAATTCCTTTTTCAATACCCACTTTTAGATAATATAATAAAGAACGACTTCTTGCCTATACTAAATTTTATACGCCACTTAATTATAGTATAGGTTAGTAATTCAACAGATAGCTTGGGACTGGAACATCGTAGAGAGTTGTTCAATGGCTCATTTTAAAGGAAATTTTACAATAAAGAACGACAACTAGCCCATGTTAACTGAAAGCTTTTTCTCTCTCCTCAGCTAGCAGGGCCCTGGAAAATCATAGAGAGCTTTATAATAGCTCATTTTAAAGGAAATTGCTACATTTAGTGTTTTTTGTAATTAAAAATTAAATAGTTTTTAAAGTAGAATCAATTTTGGTAAAAAAAACTGCATTTTTGATTTATTTTCATACAGCATTGTTTTCAAAGATATTTGAATTTTGCATTTACATTAAAAGACAATCATTGGGATAAAATCCGGGTTGCAGCGGTAGCTAGCAATCCGGGTTGCAGCGGTAGCTAGCAACCTAGTAAGAAACGATCACGTCCAATGTTAAGAATCCGGGTTGCAGCGGTAGCTAGCAACCTAGTAAGAGACGATCACGTCCAATGTTAAGAAATATAAAAACCCATAGTTCCTAAAAAAGGAGTTAGATCAAAACAAAAAGTACACCAGTAGAACCGCATTGTCCGAAACCCCTGTATAGTAAACTTTTTGTCCCTTGGCTTGAACAGCAAGGGAAATATATTGGCTTGAAAATCAAGAAAAGTGGCAGGTACTACAACATTCTGCCTAAACGGGATATATTTTTTTCTTTTTTTCTTTTTTTCTTTTGTATCCAGAGATAGCTTGGCACTGGAACATCGTAGAGAGTTGTTCAATGGCTCATTTTAAAGGAAATTAATTGGGTTAAAAATCTATAGTAACTAAAATGAATTATTTCTAAAAAAGAATAAAGTTTTCCACCAAAAACTGCATTTTTAATGTCTTTTCACACTGCAGTCTTTCAAACATAATCGTATACCAGCGATAAGATTTGAACCCACGCCTCCGAAGAGACTGGTGGCTAACAAAAGTGCCTTGGACCACTCAGCCAGGCTGCCTCTCATAAATAAAAATATGTGAATCTGGGTTGCAGCAGTAGTATGTATAAATATCTCATAAACCTGTTACATCTTATTTAACGTAATAAGTCAAATTAATTTTTAAATATTCAGGTATTTTTCTAGTTTTAATTAAAAATTAAAATTATTGCTCACACCCCATAAATATTTTTTCAGTTTAAATAATAACTTTAGCGATCCTGAACCAAAAAAAAAAATAAAAAAATCTACGGAAATAGAGCACACCGTTATAGAGTTAAGCACTTTAGGGAGTCGAAGTTACATTAAAAGACGATCACTGAAATAACAAACCATTCCATACATTGGATTTAGTTAGCTACTTGATTGTTTGAGTTTCGTCTCTTACTATTTAAAAGAAGAAAAAGCCGTAGGCTTTTTCCTGTCTGTATTTATAGTTAAAAAACAAACTCAAGTCCAAAGAAACTGAACACTGTGGTTCATTCATATTATCTTCATTATTTTAGCTAGAATGTAAATAAACAAGTTTCTTTTTTAAATTTTAAATTGAAAAGATAGAGCTCTTAATTCAACATATTAAAAGTTCTCCCCGACGGGGAATCGAACCCTCTTCTCCCAGGTATCAAGTGGGCATACTTACCATTAGACTATTGAAGACTTATAAAATAAAAGTTACACATAAGATATGATAATAATTTTTTAATCCGGGTTACATAAAGGCTCGATCATTGAATTCCCGGGTTGCAGCGGTAGCTAGCAACCTAGTAAGAGACGATCACGTCCAATGTTAAGAAATATAAAAACCCATAGTTCCTAACAGAGGAGTCAGATCAAAACAAAAAGTACACCATTAGAACCGCCTTGTCCGAAACCCCTGTATAGGAAACTTTCTGTCCCTTGGCTTGAACAGCAAGGGAAATATATTGGCTTGAAAATCAAGAAAAGTTTATAATAAAGATCGAACTCTTCCCTATACTAACTTGCATACGCAACTTCACTATAGTTAAGATTACAGTATTTATATTATACATCATTATAGATTATAAAAGGTTCAAATGTTCGAAGATTATAGAGTTAAAAATTTTCCCACACCGGGAATCGAACCCGAGCCTGTTAAGTGAAAGTTAACTATCCTAGCCACTAGACCATATGGAACCATAAAGAAGTATGATTTAAGAGCCATATGCATATTATTATTTCACCATACCAATTATAATAAGGCCAAAACAAAATCGTCGACTTGCAACCTTACTTTTGACACATTAGTTAAATCTTCATCAGGCTTAAAAATTTTTTTGCTAGTTTTACATGAAAGAACGAACCTTAGCCCATAGTAGCAGAAATAAGAATATCTAGGTTGCAGCGGTAGCTAGCAACCTATTACATAATCTGGGTTTAAGTGGTAGCTAGCAACCTAGTAAGAAACGCCAAATTAAAAGATGATCATTAGAAGAACAAACAATTGCTTATATTGGACTTAGTTAGCTGTCTGATTCTTTGAGGTTCGTCTCTTACTATTCCAAAGAAGAAAAAGCCGTAGGCTTTTTCCTGTTTGTAATAATACATTAAAAGATAACCATATGTGACGTAATAAGTGAATGCAATATTTATACACGTTCATATATATAGAATCTATACATAGAAGACTGCCGCATGCCGGGGCCCGAGCTCCAAAATGCTGATTAGTCAAGAGCGTAAACGGAATTTTGATTTAAAATTTGTATGTTAGAATAGTGAGGTTAACAGCAGTGTGTTATTCTAGAATGGAAAATAATTGACATGCTACATTCTTCAAGCGAGAATTACAGTAAAGATACAATAAAGAACGAACTTTTGCCTATATTAACTTGCATAGGCAACCGGGTTGCAGCGGTAGCTAGCAACCTAGTAAGAGACGATCACGTATAGTGTACACACACACACAGCACGTATAATGTACTACAGTACTACACAGACAGCAGAGATAGTATCTTGAAAAGAGAAAAGCAAAGGTATTCAACCGACCAGGCGTATCGAGATGCGAAAATTGATAGTGACAAACAGCGTTATTATAATGATGTAGTTTATAGACATGCGAAAATTGAGATAGCCAAACAAAAGATCAAGGAGCGTTATCACAATGATGAAGATTACCGAATCAAATATAAGAAACAAGAAAAGCAAAGGTATTCAACCGACCAGGTGTATCGAGAAGTAAAAATTGAGACAGCCAAACAAAACATCAAGGAGCGTTACTGGGGTGACAAAAGCTATAATGAAAAAATTAAATTCTCTGCGAGGTTGTACCGAAGAACCCATAAGGACAAAGGGAAAAATTACATTCAGAAATAAAAGAAGATGGCAAAAATGTAGGGTGATCTTTTTAAATTGAGAAACATTTTACGCATGTTTTATCGGAATCACGAAAAGTATTCAAAATTACAGATGAAAATTCTCTTTGAAAGAGTGGATGCTGTTGAAAAGTCGGCTAGAAATGCTTTGGCAAAACTTCATAGTAATATCCAAAAGAAATGTTGTCAGTTTAATGAAAAGCTTCCAAGGTATGGATTGGCAACTGCGGAACAGTTTATAGATGCAGTGTTTAATAAAGATCAAACTCTTCCCTATACTAACTTGCATACGCAACTTCACTATAGTTAAGATTACAGTATTTATATTTTTCCATTAAAAGACGATCACTGAAATAACAAATCCGGGTTGCAGCGGTAGCCAGCAACCTAGTAAGAGACGATCACGTCCAATGTTAAGAAATATAAAAACCCATAGTTCCTAACAAAGGAGTCAGATCAAAACAAAAAGTACACCATTAGAACCGCCTTGTCCGAAACCCCTGTATAGGAAACTTTCTGTCCCTTGGCTTGAACAGCAAGGGAAATATATTACAGTAAAGACCGATCACATCCCCCATAGTAACTAATATATCCAGGGGTTTGACATTAATCCGTGTTGCAGCGGTAGATAGCAACCTAGTAAGAGACGATCACCTCCAATGTAAAGAAATATAAAACCCCTAACTTCTAAAAAAAAAGAGTCAGATCAAAACAAAAAGTATACCATTAGAACCACCTTGTCCAAAACCCCCATTAAGGAAACTTACCGCCCTTTGGCTTGAATAACAAAGAAAATATATTGGCTTGAAAATCAAGAAAATTGACTTTTACCACGTTATTCTCCACAAACGGGATATTTTTTTTCTTTCCGCTTGATTTTTCTTCTCAGCTAGCTGGGCACTGGAAAATCATAGAGAGCTGTATAATAGCTCATTTTAAAGGAAATTGCAACATCTAGTCACTTTTGTAATTAAAAATAAAATACTTTTTAAAGTAGAATCAATTTTGTCAAAAAGATTGCATTTTTGATGTATTTTCATGCTGCAGTCTTTTCAAAGATATTTCAATTTTGAAGCAATCAAACAGTTCATGGTAATGAACTCAATAGTAATAATAGCTACTTGTCTCAATAGTAACCGAAACTCCTGGAACCAAAATTTTCTTTGTTGGCTTAATCGCTAAAATTATTATGTAAACTGCAAAAATATCTATGATGCCTAATCGGTAATAGTAATTTCTTAATTTAAACAACAAAAATAAATGAAAATTTTATAATTAGTTGTACTTTTTGTCTCCTGGAAGAAAATTTTTTTCATCTCAGTTCAAAGTTATTATTGTATCCTGGAACCAAACTTTTTTTGGTTTTCCGGGTTGCAGCGGTAGCTAGCAATATATTGGCTTGAAAATCAAGAAAATTGACTTTAACCACGTTATTTTCCCCAAACGGGATATTTTTCTCTCTATTCTCTTTTCTTTGTTTCCAGAGATAGCTTGGCACTGGAACATCGTAGAGGGTTGTTCAATAGCTCATTTTAAAGGAAATTAATTGGGTTAAAAATCTATAGTAACTAAAATAAATTATTTCTAAAAGAGAATAAATTTTTCCACCAAAAACTGCATTTTCGATGTCTTTTCACACTGCAGTCTTTCAAACATAATCGTATACCAGCGGTAAGATTTGAACCCACGCCTCCGAAGAGACTGGTGGCTAACACCAGTGTCTTGGACCACTCGGCCAGGCTGCCTCTAAGAAATATAACAAAACTCCTAAAAATAGTCAAATCAAAACAAAAGTACATCTTTGAACTACCTTGTCTGAAACCCTACTAGATAAATAATGAATGTCGTCATAGCTTTATATTAGAGCTATGACGTGAATAGAAAAACACGAAATTATATTGTTGTTTCTGATGACGTCATGAAATAATATCATTGCGCTATGACGTCAATAAAATCATTACGCCGTGACGTCATAATTACTACTTAAGAACGACAAAGATGTAAATTCTCTCATTCTTGATTAGAATAATGGTTAGATCGAAGCAAGCTATACGCAATTTGAAAAGTCAGTACTAGACAAACAACAGAGATAGTATCTTGAAAAGAGAAAAGCAAAGGTATTCAACCGACCAGGCGTATCGAGAAGTAATAAAACAAAAAAGCAAGATGTGTTATCACAATGATGAATATTATAGACATGCAAACATTGAGACAGCCAAACAAAAGTTCAAGGAGAGTTATCACAATGATGAAGATTACCGCATCAAATATAAGAAAAACCAAAAGCAAAGGTATTCAACCGTCCAGGTGTATCGAGAAGTAAAAATTGAGACAGCCAAACAAAAGATCAAGGAGCGTTACTGGGGTGACAAAATCTATAATGAAAAAATTAAATTCTCTGCGAGGTTGTACCGAAGAACAAATAAGGACAAAGGGAAAAATTACATTCAGAAATACAAGAAGATGGCAAAAATGCAGGCTGATCTTTGTAAATTGAGAAACATTTTACGCATGTTTTATCGGGATCACGTGAAGTATTCAAAATTACAGATTAAAATTCTCTTTGAAAGAGCGGATGCTGTTGAAATGTCGGCTAGAAATTCTTTGGCAAAGCTTCATAGTAATATCAAAAAGAAATGTTGTCAGTTTAACGAAAAGCTTCCAAGGTATGGATTGGCAACAGCGGAACAGTTTATAGATGCAATGGAAAATGTTCGACAACACAGTGAATATACGGAGGCGTACTTCTTAGAAAATTCGTATATTAATTTTGGAAGGAGCATTTGCAGTTTATATAGCAGCAATATATATATACAAGCATACCTATCAACAGCGAAGAAAAAGCAATGTTTTTCAATTATGGCGAAAACGAGCCTGTTATGGTTATTAGTAAATGTGTTTGTAAGACTAATGATTTAGAACAAATTCCTGGAACACCGACTCAAGAAAAAAGCATTTCTAACTGTGCTTTAAAAAGTTCTTTTAGTTCTACTGAATATTTGGCAAAAAATTCTCTGTGTAGTAGAGCAAACTGTCCTGAAAAGAACGAGACAACTATTGAAAACTGCTCTGAATGTAGATTTGACAAGGAAATTATGATGGCTGAAGTCACCTATAACAATCTGAGTAAACATTCAAAACCAAAAATTGGGCAGCAGTTTACTTGGCAATGTCACCCTGATATCTGCAAGCTCTATCCGACGGATATTGAATTATGTCAAATTCTTTTTGATATCCTTGAAAATAATATAGCATTAAAATTTTCAACTGACAAAGTGGTTAATTTCTACCTTGGCGGCTTGGATTATTGTGAAATCAATTACAGGGACACAAGAAAGCATGGGCATTCGTTATACTGTAGCCCAAATGAGGGATGTCAGAGCTATTTGCGTTCTCTAAGGATGTCAGAGCTCCACATTTACCTGTCTTGAACTGTTTCATTAATAGCGTATATAAGGCAGTATCAAAATTTAAGATTATACAACATATTAATCTACTAAAAGTCGAGGGCTCGTACAAGGAACTAAGTCATTACATAGAAGAAGTGTCAAGTAGACTCTGTCGTAATAATAGTCAAGACTTCATTTACGGTGATAGCAATATTAGAGTTTCTGTGGATGAAAATACAATAATAAAATTATTTGGTGAGAGCCTTGATAAGGTAGCTAACATCAGGGATGTATACCCCACAATGCATTGTGACAGTTGTGAGCAGATAAAGACAAAATACCAATTGAAGGTCTAAGATCCCTTTCAAATAAGAAAGGTTTTGATGTAATGATGGCCACGATTTTAGAACACCTACAACAGGACATACCCAAAGATGACAGAGAACAACTAATTCAATGTACAGGTTGGAAAGAGGATGTCATAGATTCATTCTTTGTCTGTGATTACTGTGCTGGGAAAATGTTTAAAAGTCAGGAGAATGTCCGATCAGTATTAAATAACCTTCATATAGACTGTACACCGGAATGTATAAAGTGTTTAAATAATTTTGAAATGGCAATGATTCGATTTGTAATGCCTTGTCTTACGATCGTCAGATTAGGGCAAGTAACTGCATTGAAGAGACCTAGAACAGAACTTGTTGACGCTCTTAAGGGGAGAATAGTATATCTACCTGTTGATGTGCAAGCAAATGCAGATATTCAGCCTGAAAAACTTCTTAACATTGATAGTTTTGTAGTCATTGTCAATGGTCAGCCTACTTACAACAAGAATGTTTGGACTGCACTAATAGATCTGAGAAAAGTCCATGAAGCACTTTTGTGGTTAAGAGAGAACAACAGTCTCTATAAAACAACACATGCATACACCCTAGAAGATTTAAATAAAATACTTGAAGCACGTCTTGCTGAAAAAGCGGTTGGTGTTGATAATTTACCTGAAATACCGGAAGCTGCAATCCTTCAGAAACTGACAGAAAGTGCAAAATCTACATTGGTTGAACATTTTTCTGTCCAGCCTCTCAACTCAGCGGTTCCAGAAGACTTCATTGAAGATTTTAAGCAGATGAAAGATCTTGGTACTGACCAGTTTCAAATCAAGAAACTAAAAGGTGAGAGCGAAGACTTATTTCAGGAAGAACTTGATCTAAAAGTGTTTCCAAATCTTTTCCCAAAAGGCAAATATGGCTTGTGTGACAAGGCAAGACCATTTCGGATTAGGAATGCAGAATATTTTAAATCAATTACAATAAAGAACGAACTGTAGTCCATAGTAACTGAATCCCTGTTGCAGCGGTAGCTAGCAACCTAGTAAGAGTACAATAAAGAACGAACTGTAGTCCATAGTAACTGAAGTATTCTAAGGAATCGTTATATTTATAATAAAGAACGACCTCTTGCCTATACTAAATTTTATAGGCCACTTAACTATTGTATAGGCTAGTACAGCTATTATATTTAAGGTCAATATATTAAAATTTTCCACTAAAAGACGGTCATTGGAATAAAAACCCAATACATACACTTGATTTAGTTAGCTACTTGATTGTTTGAGGCTAGTCTCTTACTATTTCAAAGAAGAAAAAGCCGTAGGCTTTTCCTGTTTGTAATCAATTTGAAAGAGTTCTACCTTTAAAATGAGTAATCCGGTTATCCAGGTTGCAGCGGTAGCTTGAAACCTAGTAAGAGACGATCACGTCCAATGATAAGAAATATAAAAACCAATAGTTCCTAACAAAGGAGTCAGATCAAAACCAAAAGTACACCATTAGAACCACCTTGTCCGAAACCCTTGTATAGGAAACTTTCTGTCATTTGGCATGAACAACAAGGGAAATATATTGGCTTGAAAATCAAGAAAATTGACTTTAACCACGTTATTCTCCACAAACGGCATATTTTTTTTTTCTTTTTTCTTCTTTTCCATAGATAGCTTAAGACTGGAACAGCGTAGAGAGTTGTTCAATAGCTCATTTTAAAGGAAATTAGTTGGGTTAAAAATCTTTAGTAACTAAAATAAATTATTTCTAAAAGAGAATAAATTTTTCCACCAAAAACTGCATTTTTGATGTCTTTTCATGCAGTAGCCTTTTCAAAGATATTTGATTTTTGTACATAAATCATAATTGTATACCAGCGGTAAGATTTGGACCCACGTTATCCGGGTTGCAGCGGTAGCTAGCAACCTAGTAAGAGACAATCACGTCCAAAGTTAAAAAATATAAAACCCCCCAACTCCTAAAAAAATAGTCAGATCAAAACAAAAAGTACACCATTAGAACCGTCTTATCCGAATCCTCTATAGAGGAAACTTACCACCCTTTCGCTTGAATAACAAAGAAAATATATTGGCTTGAAAATCAAGAAAATTGACTTTTACCACGTTATTCTCCACAAACGGGATATTTTTTCTTTCCGCTTGATTTTTTTCCTCAGCTAGCTGGGCACTGGAAAATCATAGAGAGCTGTATAATAGCTCATTTTAAAGGAAATTTCAACATCTAGTCACTTTTGTAATTAAAAATAAAATACTTTTTAAAGTAGAATGAATTTTGTCAAAAAATTATATTTTTGATGTATTTTCATACTGCAGTCTTTTCAAAGATATTTGAATTTTGAAGCAATCAATGAGTTTATGGTAATTAACTCTATAGTAATAATAGATACTTGTCTCAATAGTAGCCGAAAATCCTGGAACCAAAATTTTCTTTTTTGGCTTAATCGCTAAAATTATTATGTAAACTGCAAAAATATTTATGATGCCTAATCAGTAATAGTAAGTTCTTAATTTAAACAACAAAAATACATAAAAATTTTATAATTAGTTTTACATTTTGTCTCCTGGAAAAATTTTTTTTTTCATCTCAGTTCAAAGTTATTATTGTATCCTGGAACTAAACTTTTTTTGGTTTTTAACCCGTAAAGTACGTATCTCCATATTATTATCTTATAATAATTGCAATTATTTTAGTTTTCAGTCCAGAATCGCTAAACTTATTATGTATACTGCAAAAATATTTAAGGTGTCTAACCAATAATACTAATTTTGTAATTCAAACAAGATAAATACCTGAAATTTTTAAAAGTAGTTATGTTTTATGCTAGGTTTTAGATACTCGACACGGGGTATTGTGTACTTAATAATTTTAAACCTTGAAAAAATATGGTCTCACTTGAAAGGAAAAAAAGAAAGAATAACCAAAAAAAATATCAAAATAGAGCAATCCAAATTTCTACAAATAGTAAACTTTACTACACAAAAAATAAAGCTAACATCCTGAAATATCAGAAAAGTTGATTTAAAAGAGATAAAAATGCCACCGAACGCAATAAAGCTCGAGAACGCGTAAGGATTGCTACTAAAATGTCTTGTGATCCAGAATTTAAGAAAATGAAATATGACGGAGGAAAACAAAGGTATGTTACGGATCAGGGGTATTGAGAATCCGGGTTGCAGCGGTAGCTAGCAACCTAGTAAGAGACGATCACCTCCAATGTTAAGAAATATAAAACCCCTCAACTCCTAAAAAAAGAGTCAGATCAAAACAAAAAGTACACCATTAGAACCACCTTGTCCGAATCCTCTTTAAAGGAAACTTACCGTCCTTTGGCTTGAATAACAAAGAAAATATATTGGCTTGAAAATCAAGAAAATTGACTTTTACCACGTTATTCTCCACAAACGGGATATTTTTTTCTTTCCGCTTTTTTTCCTGCTTAGCTAGCTGGGCACTGGAAAATCATAGAATGCTGTATAATAGCTCATTTTAAATGCAATTGCAACATCTAGTGCCTTTTGTAATTAAAAATAAAATACTTTTTAAAGTAGAATCAATTTTGTAAAAAAATTGCATTTTTGATGTATTTTCATACTGCAGTCTTTTCAAATATATTTGAATTTTGAAGCAATCAAACAGTTCATGGTAATGAACTCAATAGTAATAATAGCTACTTGTCTCAATAGTAACCGTAACTCCTGGAACCAAAATTTTCTTTTTTGGCTTAATCGCTAATTTTAAATTGAAATCCGGTTTGCAGCGGTAGCTAGCAACCTAGTAAGAGACGATCACCTCCAATGTTAAGAAATATAAAACCCCCCAACTCCTAAAAAAAGAGTCAGATCAAAACAAAAAGTACACCATTAGAACCGCCTTGTCCGAATCCTCTTTAAAGGAAACTTACCGCTTTTTGGCTTGAATAACAAAGAAAATATATTGGCTTGAAAATCAAGAAAATTGACTTTTACCACGTTATTCTCCACAAACGGGATATTTTTTTCTTTCCGCTTTTTTTCCTGCTCAGCTAGCTGGGCACTGGAAAATCATAGAGAGCTGTATAATAGCTCATTTTAAAGGAAATTTCAACATCTAGTCACTTTTGTAATTAAAAATAAAATACTTTTTAAAGTAGAATCAATTTTGTCAAAAAAAATGCATTTTTGATGTATTTTCTTACTGCAGTCTTTTCAAAGATATTTGAATTTTGAAGCAATCAAACAGTTCATGGTAATGAACTCTTTAGTAATAATAGCTACTTGTCTCAATAGTAACCGAAACTCCTGGAACCAAAATTTTCTTTCTTGGCTTAATCGCTAAAATTATTATGTAAACTGCAAAAATATTTATGATGCCTAATCAGTAATAGTAAGTCCTTAAGTTAAACAACAAAAATACATGAAAATTTTATAATTAGTTTTACTTTTTGTCTCCTGGAAGAAATTTTTTTTTCATCTCAGTTCAAATTTATTATTGTATCCTGGAACTAAACTTTTTTTGGTTTGTAACCCGTAAAGTACGTATCTCTATATTATTGTCTTATAATTGCAATTATTTTAGTTTTCAGTCCAGAATCGCTAAACTTATTATGTAATTACGAAAAGGATCGATCCCTAGATATAGCTGAAGCCTAGTAAAGAACAAACCCCGGTACTTAGTCTGGGTTGCAGCGGTAACTAGCAGCCTAGTATCCGGGTTGCAGCGGTAGCTAGCAACCTAGTAAGAGACGATCACGTCCAATGTTAAGAAATATAAAAACCCATAGCTCCTAAAAAAGGAGTCAGATCAAAACAAAAAGTACACCATTAGAACCGCCTTGTCCGAAACCCCTGTATAGGAAACTTTCTGTCCCTTGGCTTGAACAGCAATGGAAATATATTGGCTTGAAAATCAAGAAAATTGACTTTAACCACGTTATTCTCGTCAAAAGGGATATTTTTTTCTTTTTTTTTGTATCCAGAGATAGCTTGGCACTGGAACATCGTAGAGGGTTGTTCAATAGCTCATTTTAAAGGAAATTAATTGGGTTAAAAATCTATAGTAACTAAAATAAATTATTTCTAAAAGAGAATAAATTTTTCCAATAAAAACTGTATTTTTGATGCAGTGACGTCATAATTACTATATAAGATCATCATAGTTTTATATTAGAGCTATGACGTGAATAGAGTGACGTCATAATTAGTATATAAGGAAAGTCAAAACTGAAAATTCTCTCATTCTTGATTAGAATAATGGTTAGATCAAAGCAGGCTATACGCAAGTTGAAGAAAGAGTACTACACAAACAACAGAGATAGTAACTTGAAAAGAAAAAAGCAAAGGTATTCAACCGACCAGGTGTATCGAGAAGTAATAATTGAGAGAGCAAAAAAAAGGTATTCAACCGACCAGGCGTATCGAGAAGTAATAATTGAGAGAGCAAAAGAACGGTATGGTAATGATGAACATTACAGAGAAGCAAGAATTGAGCAGGCTAGACAAAAGAGCAGGGAACGGTATGATAATGATGAAGATTACCGAAACAAACATAAGAAAATATAATAAAGAACGACCTCTTACCTATATTAATTTATATTCTTTATAAATTATATAAATTAATATTCTTATTAGCTTGTGTAAACTGCAAAAATATCCATGGTATCTGAGCAGTAGTTTGAATATTTCAATACAAGCTAGAAAAATACCTTAAAATGTTAAAATTAGTTTTATTTTTGGTTAGGTTCTAACTACCCGATGTGGGATTGACTATGTAGTTTCAGACCAAAAAATTCCATTTTTTAATATATCTTATTTTTCAGTTTAGAATCGCTAAAGTTATTATGTAAACTGCAAAAATATTTATGATATCTGAGCAATAATTTTAATCTTTTCATTCAAACTAACAAAATACCTGAAAATTTAAAAATTAGTTTTACTTTTTGTTAGGTTATGGTATTTGATACGAATCATAAGAAGTGTTATGAGTTTAAATAAAGTATTATGACGAGTCATAAGAAGCGAGTTAGTACAAAAAACAGAGACAACATCTTGAAAAATGAAATAGTAGAGATGAAAACACAACGACCTTTTGCCTATACTAGATAAATGCTTACGCAAAGAAGATAATAAAGACGCCTACTATTCTTCTTAAAAGATACAGTAAAGAACAAGCCTTAGCCCATAGTAGCAGAAATAAGAATATCTAGGTTGCAGTGGTAGCTAGCAACCTAGTAAGAAACGCCAAATTAAAAGATGAACATTAGAAGAACAAACCATTGCTTATATTGAACTTAGTTAGCTGCCTGATTCTTTGAGGTTCGTCTCTTACTATCCAAAGAAGAAAAAGCCGTAGGCTTTTTCCTGTTTGTAATAATACATTAAAAGATAACCATATGTGACGTAATATTACATAAAGGATCGATATGATTCATCATAAATCACAGTTAAGAACCAGACTACCAAAATAGCGTATTTTTAATATGACTAATCTTTATTAAGATCCATAATAGTTATAGAAACATGCTTATAATAAAGAACGACCTCTTGCCTATACTAAATTTTATACTCCACTTAACTTCTTGTAATTAAAATAAATTATTTTTATTACATTAAGATTTACAATAAAAGACGATCATTGGTTATTACATTAAATACATAAAGGACCGATACTTACAGTAAAGAACAATCTCTCTCCCATACTAACTGATGTATGGTGGTTCCAGGTGTAGTTACATAAAGGACGATTATAGCTCATCATAAATGGTGTTTGTCAATTATCTGGGTTGCAGCGGTAGCTAGAAACCTAGTCTGGGTTGCAGCGGTAGCTAGCAACCTAGTAAGAGACGATCACGTCCAATGTTATCCGGGTTGCAGCGGTAGCTAGCAACCTAGTAAGAGGACGATCACGTCCAATGTTAAGAAATATAATCCGGGTTGCAGCGGTAGCTAGCAACCTAGTAAGAGACGATCACGTCCAATGTTAAGAAATATAAAAACCCATAGCTCCTAAACAAGGAGTCAGATCAAAACAAAAAGTACACCATTAGAAGCGCCTTGTCCGAAACCCCTGTATAGAAACTTTCTGTCCCTTGGCTTGAACAGAAAGGGAAATATATTGGCTTGAAAATCAAGAAAAGTGGCAGCTACTACAACATTCTTCCTAAACGGGATATTTTTTTCTTTTTTTTTTTCTTTGTTTCCAGAGATAGCTTGGCACTGGAACATCGTAGAGGGTTGTTCAATAGCTCATTTTAAAGGAAATTAATTGGGTTAAAAACCTTTTGTAACTAAAATAAATTATTTCTAAAAGAGAATAAATTTTTCCATCAAAAACTGCATTTTCGATGTCTTTTCACACTGCATTATAAAGTAATTCCACTGATAGACTGGCACTGGAACATCGTAGAGAGTTGTTTAATGGCTCATTTAAAAGGAAATTACAATAAAGAACGACACCTAGCCCATGTTAACTGAAACATAAATAAGGACTAGCAAGAGACGATCACGCCCCATAGTATAAAATGAAATAGTTACATTAAAAGTTTATAATAAAGACCGAACTCTTCCCTATACTAACTTGCATACGCAACTTCACTATAGTTAAGATTACAGTATTTTTATAGTAAAGAACGAACTATAGCCTATAGTAATTAAACTACAAAGCACTCCATTAGACTAATGTGAAGGATGGTTCCGGGTTGCAGCGGTAGCTAGCAACCTAGTAAGAGACGATCACGTCCAATGTTAAGAAATATAAAAACCCATAGTTCCTAACAAAGGAGTCAGATCAAAACAAAAAGTACACCATTAGAATCGCCTTGTCCGAAACCCCTGTATAGGAAACTTTCTGTCCCTTGGCTTGAACAGCAAGGGAAATATATTGGCTTGAAAATCAAGCAAATTGACTTTTACCACGTTATTCTCCCCAAACGGGATATTTTTTTCTTTTGTCTTTCTTTTCCAGAGATAGCTTGGCACTGGAACATCGTAGAGGGTTGTTCAATAGCTCATTTTAAAGGAAATTAATTGGGTTAAAAACCTTTTGTAACTAAAATAAATTATTTCTAAAAGAGAATAAATTTTTCCAATAAAAACTGTATTTTTGATGCAGTGACGTCATAATTACTATATAAGAAACGTCAAAACTGTAAATGGTCTCATTCATGAATATCACAATAAGAGACGATCACGTCCAATGCTAACATAACAATAAAGAACGAACTCTAATTAAATTTTGTTATTATCCGGGTTGCAGCGGTAGCTAGCAACCTAGTAAGAGACGATCACGTCCAATGTTAAGAAATATAAAAACCCATAGTTCCTAACAAAGGAGTCAGATCAAAACAAAAAGTACACCATTAGAATCGCCTTGTCCGAAACCCCTGTATAGGAAACTTTCTGTCCCTTGGCTTGAACAGCAAGGGAAATATATTGGCTTGAAAATCAAGCAAATTGACTTTTACCACGTTATTCTCCCCAAACGGGATATTTTTTTCTTTTTTCTTTCTTATCCGGGTTGCAGCGGTAGCTAGCAACCTAGTAAGAGACGATCACCTCCAATGTTAAGAAATATAAAAACCCGTAGCTCCTAAAAAAAGAGTCAGATCAAAACAAAAAGTACACCATTAGAACCGCCTTGTCCAAATCCTCCATAAAGGAAACTTACCGCCCTTTGGCTTGAATAACAAAGAAAATATATTGGCTTGAAAATAAAGAAAATAGACTTTTACCACGTTATTCTCCCCAAACGGGATATTTTTTTCTTTTTTTTTTCTTTTTTCTTTTCCACAGATAGCTTGGCACTGGAACATCGTAGAGGGTTGTTCAATAGCTCATTTTAAAGGAAATTAATTGGGTTAAAAATCTATAGTAACTAAAATAAATTATTTCTAAAAGAGAATAAATTTTTCCAATAAAAAACTGTATTTTTGATGCAGTGACGTCATAATTACTATATAAGAAACGTCAAAACTGCAAATGGTCTCATTCATGAATACATAATGGTTAGATCAAAGCAAGCTGCACGCAAGTTAAAAAATCAGTACTAAAAAATCAAGAAAATCATATAGATTTTCTGTTTGTAATCATATAGCATCCTGTTTGTAAATCATATAGCATCATATAAAATCCTGTTTGTAATCATATAGCATAGAATGAACCCCAGTTGGAACTAACATTATCATCCGAGTTGCAGCGGTAGCTAGCAACCTAGTAAGAGACGATAACGTCCAATGTTAAGACATATAATTATAGCAAAGAACAAACATTAGCCCATGGTATCCGAAACATTAAATACACAGCATATTTCGATAAATGTATTACAAAAATAGATATAAGTTGAACAGGAACCGTATTTCAATTGAGTTTTATAATAAGTTTAAGAGACGATCACGTCCAATGTTAATAATTATAATAAAGAACGACCTCTTGCCTATAATATTTTTATAGGCCACTGAACTATAGCTTAGGCTAGTACAGTTATATCTAAGGTCAATATATTCAAATTTTTTCATTAAAAGACGATCATTAGAATAAAAACCCATTACATATATTTGATTTAGTTAGCTACTTGATTGTTTGAGGCTAGTCTCTTACTATTTCAAAGAAGAAAAAGCCGTAGGATTTTTCCTGTTTGTATAAACTGGAACATAGTAGAGAGTTGTTCAATGGCTATTTTTAAACATATTTCATATTAAAGCTTGATGAATGATTATATAAAATATCTTCCAATACTGATATGCCAAATAAAAGATTTGTATTCCACACAATAAATGCCAGATATACAACGCTCATTATTGAACACGAATATTTTACATTGGATTCCTTAGCGAAATAAATTGCAGGTATCATGATAGTAGAAGAAAAACAGAGAAAAACAAACTGCTGTCCTCCTTTGAAATATCACATGGTGCTAAGAGATAGCCCAGCTTTCCAGCAGACAAATCGCCATTTTAGAACCGTTACCGTAGACAGGCTTGAAATCAAATCCTTTATGTCTTAGGGATTATGCATACTCAACTTAATTATAGTTAATGATGTAGTAATGATATGGTTTTATTGATAGCTGAATTATCCGGGTTGCAGCGGTAGCTAGCAACCTAGTAACAGACGATATAGGAAACTTTCTGTCCCTTGGCTTGAACAGCAAGGGAAATATATTGGCTTGAAAATCAAGAAAATTGACTTTAACCACGTTATTCTCCCCAAACGGGTTATTTTTTTCTCTTTTCTTTGTATCCAGGGATAGCTTGGCACTGGAACATCGTAGAGGGTTGTTCAATAGCTCATCCTAAAGGAAATTAATTGGGTTAAAAATCTATAGTAACTAAAATAAATTATTTCTAAAAGAGAATAAATTTTTCCAATAAAAACTGTATTTTTGATGCAATGACGTCATAATTACTATATAAGAAACGTCAAAACTGTAAATGGTCTCATTCATGAATACATAATGGTTAGATCAAAGCAAGCTACACGCAAGTTAAAAATCAGTACTACAAAAAAAACAGAGATAGTAATCCAGGTTGCAGCGATAGCTAGTTTACAGTATAGAACGAACCTTAGCCCATAGTTTCAGAAATAAGAATATCTAGGTTGCAGCAGTAGCTAGCAACCTATTAATTACATAATCTGGGTTGCAGTGGTAGCTATATTAGTTAGCTGCCTGATTCTCTGAGGTTCGTCGCTTACTATTCCAAAGAAGAAATTATAATAAAGAACGACCTCTTGCCTATACTAAATTTTATGCGCCACTTAATTATAGTTTAGGTTAGTAATTCAACAGATAGCATGGCATTGGAATATTGTAGAGAGTTGTTCAATGGCTCATTTTAAAGGAAATTAATGGGGTTAAAAACCTTTTGTAAATAAAACAAATTATTTTTATTACATTTAGAAATTTTAATTATGTTCCTTAAGAAATCATCATGAGTAAAAATTTCCCATACGAAAACTGAACTCAGGCCTGCTGAGTGAGAGCTATCCAAACCTCTAGACCATATAGGATATATTAAAATATCCGATTGATGAATTTTATGTTAAAGAACAAATTGTAAACCTAGTTAGCTGCCTGATTATTTGAGGGTCATCTCTTACTATTCCAAAGAAGAAAAAGCCGTAGGCTTTTTACTGTTTGTAATTTATTTTATAATAAAGAATGAACTTCAGGATTTGCTAACTGAACAAATAATATTTTTACATATTACATAAAGGATCGATATAGTTCATGATAAATGGTGTTGCTGCAGAGAATCTCATATAGTAGTTATTAATAGAATTTTTGTTTAGACTTTTAATTGACTAGCAACCTAGTAAGAGACGATCACGTCCAATGTTAATTACATTAAATGAAGATCACTGAAATAACAAACCATTCCATACATTGGACTTAGTTAGCTAGTTGATTGTTTGAGTTCTTACATACATGATCGACATAGTTCATCATAAAATGTGTCATTACATTAAAAGACGATCAGTGAAATAACAAAACATTCCATACATTGGACTTAGTTAGCTACTTGATTGTTTGAGTTCAGTCTCTTACTACTTAAAAGAAGAAAAAGCCTTAGGCTTTTCCTGTTTGTATTTACAGTTCAAAATGAACTCAAGTCCAAAGAAACTGATTATAATAAAGAAGAAATGTAAAGTTGTAAAGATACAAAGGAATTAAAGCCCTTTGGCTTGAATAACAAAGAAAATATATTGGCTTGAAAATCAAGAAAATTGCCTTTAACCACGTTATTCTCCACAAACGGTATATTTTTTTCTTTCTTCTTCTTCTTCTTTTCCACAGATAGCTTGGCACTGGAACATCGTAGAGAGTTGTTCAATGGCTCATTAAGATTTCCTCTAAAGGAAATCTCTAGATCTAGTGCTATTTGTACTTGATCTTTTTTACATTAATTATTTTCTACGAAAAACTTAATTTTTATATACAATATTTATCAATGACGGCGTAGTCGTTGGATGTAGTTAGTATATAAAGGCTCGATCATTGAATATAAGCTGAAACTAAGTAAAGAACAATTATGCCTCCATATATTCACAGTGATGTATAAAATTTCCCATTACGTCTGTAAACTGTTCCACATTTGCAGGTCCATACCTTGCAAGCTTTTCACTAAACATTTAACATTTCTTTTGAATATTACTATGAAGTTTTGCGAAAACATTTCTAGCTGACTTTTCAACAAAATCCATTCTTTCAGAGATAATTTTAATCTTTAATTTTGAATATTTTTCGTAATCCCGGTAAAACATTCGTACAATTTTTCTCAATTATAATAAAGAACGACCACTTTCCTATGCTAAATTTTATACGCCACTTAATTATAGTGCAGGTTAGTAATTCCACAAATAGCTTGGTACTGGATTTATAATAAAGAACGACCTCTTGCCTATACTAAATTTTATACGCCACTTAATTATAGTATAGGCTAGTAATTCAACAGATAGCTTGGCACTGGAACATAGTAGAGAGTTGTTCAATGGCTCATTTAAAGAAAATTAATGGGGTTAATTATAATAAAGATCGAACTCTTCCCTATACTAACTTGCATAGGCAACTTCACTATAGTGAAGATTACAGTATTTATATTATACATCATTATAAATTATAAAAGGTTCGAATGTTCGAAGATTTTATAATAAAGAACGACCTCTTGCCAATACTAAATTTTATACGCCACTTAATTATAGAATAGGTTAGTAATTCAACAGATAGCTTGGCACTGGAACAACGTAGAGAGTTGTTCAATGGCTCATTTTAAAGGAAATTAATTGGGTTAAAAATCTTTTGTAACTAAAATAAATTATTTCTAAAAGAGAATAAATTTTTTCACTAAATTTTATACCAATAGACAAATTTTGATACCAATAGACACATCAAAGCAAATAGTTCGTGATAACAAACTGTATATCCGGGTTGCAGTGGTAGCTAGCATCCGGGTTGCAGCGGTAGCTAGCAACCTAGTAAGAGACGATCACGTCCAATGTTAAGAAATATAAAAACCCATAGTTCCTAACAAAGGAGTCAGATCAAAACAAATTATAATAAAGAACGACCTCTTGCCAATACTAAATTTTATACGCCACTTAATTATAGAATAGGTTAGTAATTCAACAGATAGCTTGGCACTGGAACAACGTAGAGAGTTGTTCAATGGCTCATTTTAAAGGAAATTAATTCGGTTAAAAATCTTTTGTAACTAAAATAAATTATTTCTAAAAGAGAATATTATAATAAAGAACGAACTCTTGCCTATAATAGATTAGATACTCAACTTAATTATAGTTAATGATATTGTAATGATAGGGTTTTATTGATAGCTGAACTACAAATTAAAAGAAAAAGACACCGGCTGGATTTGTTACATTAAAAGACGATCACTGAAATAACAAACCATTCCATACATTGGACTTAGTTAGCTACTTGATTGTTTGAGTTTCGTCTCTTACTATTTAAAAGAAGAAAAAGCCGTAGGCTTTTTCCTGTTTGTATTTATAGTTAAAAAACGAACTCAAGTCCAAAGAAACTGAACACTGTGGTTCATTCATATTATCTTCATTATTTTATCTAAAATGTAAATAAACAAGTTACTTTTTTAAATTTTAAATTGAAAAGATAGTGCTTTTAATTCAACATATTAAAAGTTCTCCCCGACGGGGAATCGAACCCCCTTTTCCCAGGTAACAAGTGGGCATACTAACCATTAGACTATCGAAGACTTATAAAATAAAAGTTACATATAATATATGATAATAATTTTTTAATCCGGGTTATTCACATGAAAGAACGAACCTTAGCCCATAGTAGCAGAAATAAGAGTATCTAGGTTGCAGCGGTAGCTAGCAACCTATTACATAATCCGGGTTTAAGTGGTAGCTAGCAACCTAGTAAGAAACGCCAAATTAAAAGCTGATCATTAGAAGAACATCCGGGTTGCAGCGGTAGCTAGCAACCTAGTAAGAGACGATCACGTCCAATGTTAAGAAATATAAAAACCCATAGTTCCTAACAAAGGAGTCAGATCAAAACAAAAAGTACACCATTAGAACCGCCTTGTCCGAAACCCCTGTATAGGAAACTTTCTGTCCCTTGGCTTGAACAGCAAGGGAAATATATTGGCTTGAAAATCAAGAAAATTGACTTTAACCACGTTATTCTCCCCAAACGGGATATCCGGGTTGCAGCGGTAGCTAGCAACCTAGTAAGAGACGATCACCTCCAATGTTAAGAAATATAAAACCCCCCAACTCCTAAAAAAAGAGTCAGATCAAAACAAAAAGTACACCATTAGAACCACCTTGTCCGAATCCTCTATAAAGAAAACTTACCGCCCTTTGGCTTGAATAACAAAGAAAATATATTGGCTTGAAAATCAAGAAAATAGACTTTTACCACGTTATTCTCCACAAACGGGATATTTTTTTCTTTTTTCTTTTTCTTTTCCACAGATAGCTTGGCACTGGAACATCGTAGAGGGTTGTTCAATAGCTCATTTTAAAGGAAATTAATTGGGTTAAAAATCTATAGTAACTAAAATAAATTATTTCTAAAAGAGAATAAATTTTTCCACCAAAAACTGCATTTTTGATGTCTTTTCACACTGCAGTCTTTCAAACATAATCGTATACCAGCGGTAAGATTTGAACCTAGGCCTCCGAAGAGACTGGTGGCTAACACCAGTGCCTTGGACCACTCGGCCAGGCTGCCTCTCATAAATAAATATATATGTGAATCTGGGTTGCGGCAGTAGCTAGCAATCTAGTAAGAGACGATCAGTCCAATGCTATGAAATATAACAAAACTCCTAAAAATAGAGTCAGATCAAAACAAAAGTACATCATTAGAATTACCTTGTCTGAAACCCTACTAGATAAATATTGAATGTCATCATAGTTTTATATTAGAGCTATGACGTGAATAGAAAAACATGAAATTATATTGTTGTTTCTGAAGACGTCATGAAATAATATCATTGCTCTATGACGTCAACAAAATCATTACGCTGTGACGTCATAATTACTACTTAAGAACTACAAAGATGAAAATGTTCTCATTCATAATTACATAATGGTTTCAATCAAGCAAGCTATACGCAAGTTGAAAAAACAGTACTACACAAACAACAGAGATAGTAACTTGAAAAGAAAAAAGCAAAGCTATTCAACCGACCAGGCGTATCGAGAAGTAATAATTGAGAGAGCAAAACAAAACAGCAAGATGCGTTATCACAATGATGAAGATTATAGACATGCAAAAATTGAGACAGCCAAACAAAAGATCAAGGAGAGTTATCACAATGATGAAGATTACCGCATCAAATATAAGAAAAACCAAAAGCAAAGGTATTCAACCGTCCAGGTGTATCGAGAAGCAAAAATTGAGACAGCCAAACAAAAGATCAAGGAGCGTTACTGGGGTGACAAAATCTATAATGAAATCTACTAATAACCATATATGACGTAATAAGTGACATGACGTAATATCTAAAACCTATTGTGTACTAATAACCATATATGACTTAATGAGCGACGTGACGTAAAAATTGAAAAAATTAATTTTTATTTTATTTTCGTTTTTAGTTCAGAATCGCTAAAGTTATAAACTGCAAAAATATTTATGGTGTCTGATCCGGGTTGCAGCGGTAGCTAGCAACCTAGTAAGAGACGATCACGTCCAATGTTAAGAAATATAAAAACCCATAGTTCCTAACAGAGGAGTCAGATCAAAACAAAAAGTACACCATTAGAACCGCCTTGTCCAAAACCCCTGTATAGGAAACTTTCTGTCCCTTGGCTTGAACAGCAAGGAAAATATATTGGCTTGAAAATCAAGAAAAGTGGCAGCTACTACAACATTCTGCCTAAACGAGATATTTTTTTCTTTTTTTTTCTTTTTTCTTTTCCACAGATAGCTTGGCACTGGAACATCGTAGAGGGTTGTTCAATAGCTCATTTTAAAGGAAATTAATTGGGTTAAAAATCTATAGTAACTAAAATAAATTATTTCTAAAAGAGAATAAATTTTTCCACCAAAAACTGCATTTTTGATGTCTTTTCACACTGCAGTCTTTCAAACATAATCGTATACCAGCGGTAAGATTTGAACCTACGCCTCCGAAGAGACTGGTGGCTAACACCAGTGTCTTGGACCACTCGGCCAGGCTGCCTCTTATAATTCGGGTTGCAGCAGTAGCTAGCAACCTAGTAAGAGACGATCAGTCCCATGCTAAGAAATATAAATCCGGGTTGCAGCGGTAGCTAGCAACCTAGTAAGAGACGATCACGTCCAATGTTAAGAATTATAAAAACCCATAGTTCCTAACAGAGGAGTCAGATCAAAACAAAAAGTACACCATTAGAACCGCCTTGACCAAAATCCCTGTATAGGAAACTTTCTGTCCCTTGGCTTGAACAGCAAGGAAAATATATTGGCTTGAAATTCAAGAAAAGTGGCAGTTACTACAACATTCTGCCTAAACGAGATATTATTTTTCTTTTTTTCTTTTTTCTTTTCCACAGATAGCTTGGCGCTGGAACATCATAGAGAGTTGTTCAATAGTTTAATAAAGAACGACCTTTTGCCTTTACTAAATTTTATACGCCATTTAATTACAGTATAGGTTAGTAATTCCACAGATAGCTTGGCACTGGAATATCGTAGTTAGTTGTTTAATGGCTAATTTTAAAGGAAATTTATGGGGTTAAAAACTATTTGTAATTTTATAATAAGGAGTGAACTCTTGCCTATAATATCTTGCATAACCAACTTAACTACAACATAGGCTTGTACATTTTATATTTAAATTCAATACATGAAAAATTCCCTCTGACGGAGAATCTAAGCCCGGTAACCCACGTGACAAGTGGGTATGCTTGTCACATACTCATTGTTCTTTTGGAAACCTATGAAAAATATGTTACAGTAAAGTATTATAATAAAGAACGACCTCCTGCCTATACTAAATTTTATAGCCCACTTAACTATAGTATAGATTAGTAAGCTTTACATAAAGGACTGATATAGTTCATTATGGTAAAGAACAAATCCGGGTTATCCGGGTTACAATATTGATCAATGACGAAATAGTCGTTGGATGTAGTACATAAAGGCTCGATCATCGAATTTAAGCAGAAACTAAGTAAAGAACAATTATGCCTCCATATATTCACAGTGATGTATAAGATTTCCCATTACATCTTTAAACTGTTCCACAGTTGCCGGTCCATACCTTGGAAGCTTTTCACTAAACATGCAACATTTCTTTTGGATATTACTAAGAAGTTTTGCGAAAGCATCTCTAGCTGACTTTTCAACAAAATCTATTCTTTTAGAGATAATTTTAATCTTTAATTTTGAATATTTTTCGTAATCCTGGTAAAACATTCGTAAAATTTTTCTCAATTTACAAAGATCAGCCTGTGCGTTCTTTGCAGCTTGTGTAAACTGCAAAAATATCCATGGTATCCGAGCAATAGTTCGAATATTTCAATTCAAGCTGGAAAAATACCTTAAAATGTTAAAATTAGTTTTATTTTTGGTTAGGTTCTAACTACCCGATGTGGGATTGACTATGTAGTTTCAGACCAAAAAATTCCATTTTTTAATAAATTTTTTTTTTCAGTTTAGAATCGCTAAAGTTATTATGTAAACTGCAAAAATATTTATGATATCTGAGCAATAATTTTAATTTTTTCATTCAAAGTAACAAAATACCTGAAAATTTAAAAATTAGTTTTACTTTTTGTTAGGTTATGGATACTCGATACGAGTCATAAGAAGTGTTAATTAGATGAAAATATTATTTCTTGTTTTGTAAGAAGATGCCTTCTAAGCGAGTTATACGTAATTAAAAAAAACAGTACTATACAAAAACAGAGATAGCATCTTGGAAAAAAAAGCAAAGGTATTCAACTGACAAGGCGTATCGAGAAGCGAAAATTGATAGTGACAAACAGCGTTATTATAATGATGAAATTTATAGACATGCAAAAATTGAGACAGCCAAACAAAAGAGCAAGGAACGGTATGATAATGATGAAGATTACAGAGAAGCAACAATTGAGCAGGCTAGACGAAAGAGCAAGGAACGGTATGATAATAATAAAGATTATCGAAACAAACATAAGAAAAAAAATTGCTACTAGAATAATGGGTAGATACTGGGGTGAAAAAAGCTTTAATAAAAAATTAAATTCTCTGCGAGGTTGTACCGAAGAACGCATAAGGACAAAGGGAAAAATTACATTCATAAATACAAGAAGATGGCAAAAATGCAGGCTGATCTTCGTAAATTGAGAAACATTTTACGCATGTTTAACCAGGATCACAAAAAGCATTCAAAATTACAGATTAAAATTCTCTTTGAAAGAGTGGATCCGGGTTGCAGCGGTAGCTAGCAACCTAGTAAGAGACGATCACGTCCAATGTTAAGAAATGTAAAAACCCATAGTTCCTAACAAAGGAGTCAGATCAAAACAAAAAGTACACCATTAGAACCGCCTTGTCCGAAACCCCTGTATAGGAAACTTTCTGTCCCTTGGCTTGAACAGCAAGGGAAATATATTGGCTTGAAAATCAAGAAAATTGACTTTAACCACGTTATTCTCCCCAAACGGGATATTTTTTTCTTTTTTTTTTCTTTTTCTTTTCCACAGATAGCTTGGCACTGGAACATCGTAGAGGGTTGTTCAATAGCTCATTTTAAAGGAAATTAATTGGGTTAAAAATCTATAGTAACTAAAATAAATTATTTCTAAAAGAGAATAAATTTTTCCACCAAAAACTGCATTTTTGATGTCTTTTCACACTGCAGTCTTTCAAACATAATCGTATACCAGCGGTAAGATTTGAACCCACGCCTCCGAAGAGACTGGTGGCTAACACCAGTGCCTTGGACCACTCGGCCAGGTTGCCTCTCATAAATAATATATATGTGAATCCGGGTTGCAGCAGTAGCTAGCAATCTAGTAAGAGACGATCAGTCCAATGCTAAGAAATATAACAAAACTCCTAAAAATAGAGTCAGATCAAAACAAAAGTACATCATTAGAATTACCTTGTCTGAAACCCTACTAGATAAATATTGAATGTCGTCATATTTTATATTAGAGCTATGACGTGAATAGAAAAACACGAAATTATATTGTTGTTTCTGAAGACGTCATAAAATAATATCATTGCGCTATGACGTCAATAAAATCATTACGCTGTGACGTCACAATTACTATATAAGAAGCGTCAGAACTGTAAATGTTCACATTCATAATTACATAATGGTTTCAATCAAGCAAGCTGCACGCAAATTGAAAAAACAGTACTACACAAACAACAGAGATAGTATCTTGAAAAGAAAAAAGCAAAGGTATTCAAACGACCAGGCGTATCGAGAAGTAATCAAACAAAACAGCAAGATGTGTTATCACAATGATGAAGATTATAGACATGCAAAAATTGAGACAGCCAAACAAAAGATCAAGGAACGGTATGATAATGATGAATATTACAGAGAAGCAAGAATTGAGCAGGCTAGACAAAAGATCAAGGAGCGTTATCATAATGATAAACTTTATAGAGAAGCAACAATTGAGAAGGCTAGACAAAAGAGCAAGGAACGGTATGATAATGATGAAGATTACCGAAACAAACATAAGAAAAAAGTTGCTACCAGAATAATGGGTAGATACTGGGGTGACAAAAGCTATAATGAAAAAATTAAATTCTCTGCGAGGTTGTACCGAAGAATGCATAAGGACAAAGGGACAAATTACATTCAGAAATACAAGAAGATGGCAAAAATGCAGGCTGATCTTTGTAAATTGAGAAACATTTTACGCATGTTTTATCGGGATCACGAAAAGTATTCAAAATTACAGATTAAAATTCTCTTTGAAAGAGCGGATGCTGTTGAAAAGTCGGCTAGAAATTCTTTGGCAAAGCTTCATAGTAATATCCAAAAGAAATGTTGTCAGTTTAACGAAAAGCTTCCAAGGTATGGATTGGCAACTGCGGAACAGTTTATAGATGCAATGGAAAATGTTCGACAACACAGTGAATATACGGAGGCGTACTTCTTAGAAAATTCGTATATTAATTTTGGAAGGAGCAATTGCAGTTTATGTAGCAGCAATAAAAATATATATACAAGCATACCTATCAACAGCGAAGGAAAAGTATAATAAAGATCAAACTCTTCCCTATACTAACTTGCATACGCAACTTCACTATAGTTAAGATTACAGTATTTATATTTTCCGGGTTGTTACATTAAAAGACGATCACTGAAATAACAAACCATTCCATGCATTTGACTTAGTTAGCTACTTGATTGTTTGAGTTTCGTCTCTTACTATTTAAAAGAAGAAAAAGCCGTAGGCTTTTTCCTGTTTGTATTTATAGTTAAAAAACGAACTCAAGTCCAAAGAAACTGAACACTGTGGTTCATTCATATTATCTTCATTATTTTAGATAGAATATAAATAAACAAGTTTCTTTTTTAAATTTTAAATTGAAAAGATAGTGCTTTTAATACAAGATATTAAAAGTTCTCCCCGACGGGGAATCGAACCCCCTTCTCCCAGGTAACAAGTGGGCATACTTACCATTAGACTATCGAAGACTTATAAAATAAAAGTTACATATAAGATATGATAATAATTTATAATAAAGAACGACCTCTTGCCTATACTAAATTTTATACGCCACTTAATTATAGTATAGGTTAGTAAATTCACAGATAGCTTGGCACTGGAACATCGTAGAGCAATTTTGAAGCAATCAAACAGTTCATGGTAATGGACTCTATAGTAATAATAGCTACTTGTCTCAATAGTAACCGAAACTCCTGGAACCAAAATTTTCTTTTTTGGCTTAATCGCTAAAGTTATTATGTAAACTGCAAAAATATCTATGATGCCTAATCAGTAATAGTAATTTCTTAATTTAAACAACAAAAATACATGAAAATTTTATAATTAGTTTTACTTTTTGTCTCCTGGAAGAAAATTTTTTTTCATCTCAGTTCAAAGTTATTATTGTATCCTGGAACCAAACTTTTTTTGGTTTGTAACCCGTAAAGTACGTATCTCCATATTATTGTCTTATAATTGCAATTATTTTAGTTTTATAATAAAGAACGAACTCTAGACCACAGTAAAATTAGCGGTAGATTATAATAAATAATCTTTGCTGCAGCGGTAGCTAGCAACCTAGTAAGAGACGATCACGCCCCATAGTAAAAACTAAAATAGCCAATAATTCCTAAGACAAATAGAGTCAGATCAAACAAGAATTACACTATCAGAACCGTCTTATCCGAAACCCCTGTATAGAAATTTTACTGTCTCTTGGCTTGAACAACACGGAAAGTATATTGGCTTGAAAATCAAGAAAACTGGCTACAACCACAATAAACTGCATATATGGAATCTTTTTTTTCTGTTTTTCCCCCTTGGCGAGCTGGGTACTGGAAAATCATATAGAACTGTATAATGGTTCATTTTAAAGGATATTGCTATATCCAGTGCGTTATGTAATTAAAAATAAAATAGTTTTTTTTTAATATAATCAATTTTGACAAAATGACTGAATTTTAGTGTACAAACTTGATGAATGGCACTATAATTGTATAGATTATTACCATATCTACCGTAAAGTGTTATTGCAATATCTATACACGATTATCTTTTGGCAAGAATATAATATAAGAAGTACATAATCACAAGAATCAATTTTGTACGAGAAAATGTCTTTCTCTATAACACTGTATAGCATTTCCGGGTTGCAGCTGTAGCTAGGAACCTAGTAAGAGAAGATCACGTCCAATGTTAAGAAATAAAAAAACCCATAGTTCCTAAAAAAGGAGTCAGATCAAAACAAAAAGTACACCATTAGAACCGCCTTGTCCGAAACCCCTGCATAGGAAACTTTCTGTCCCTTGGCTTGAACAGCAAGAGAAATATATTGGCTTGAAAATCAAGAAAAGTGGCAGCTACTACAACATTCTGCCTAAACGGGATATTTTTTTCTTATTTCTTTCTTGTTATCCACAGATAGCTTGGCACTGGAAAACTGTAGAGAGTTGTTCAATAGCTCATTTTAAAGAAAATTAATTGGGTTAAAAATATTTGGAACTAAAATAAATCATTTCTAAGAGAGAATATTTTGTTTAATTAAAAACTGCATTTTTGATGTCTTTTCATACTGCAGTCTTTTCAAAGATATTTGATTTTTGTACATAAATCGTAATCGTATACCAGGGGTAAGATTTTAACCCACGCCTCCAAAGAGACTGGTGGCTAACCTCACGTTGCCTCTCATAACTATATATGTGGATCCGGGTTGCAGCAGTTTACATTAAAAGACGATCACTGAAATAACAAACCATTCCAAACATTGGACTTAGTTAGCTACTTGATTGTTTGAGTTTTTTATAGTAAAGAACGATAATAAATCTATGCTATAGTAAAGAATCCGGGTTGCAGCAATAGTTATATTTAAAGAAGATCACTAGAAGAGCAAACCATTGCGCAGATTGGACTTAGTTAGCTCCCTGATTCTTTGAGGTACATCTCTTACTACTCCAAAAAAGAAAAATCCGTAGGCTTTTTCCTGTTTGTAATCAGGGTTTACGTAATCCGGTTTATCCATTTAAAATTAATTTGAAATGTCTTCCTGGGTGACGCTCAAACTCACGACCTCAGTATATTAAGGGGCGACCATACTTGAAGTCGCCTTCCTATCTCTCCCATGGTAAGCGTTTTGAGTTAGACTGACATTAAAAGTTGAAGCAGTTAGGCGGTCTCAGTCTTTTCTAACAGAATAGAATCAGGTGAACATTTTGATTTAGCAAAATGTTAAAGCCGACACCTATTTTTCCTGAAATCCCGAAAAAACTCTAAAACCTATTATGGAGGAGGGCAAATGCCCCCCTCCCCTGCATCCCCCAATTTACGGGCCTAAATAGTTCTTTGGGCCCTTTCCTTTCCCAAAATAAAAATAAGTTCCGACGGTAGTTGCCGGTCGACAAATTAATCCTATATTTTGGAGCGCTTCTTAGGCTCTCAAGAAAAAAAGTTGCTTCTTCCGCGCGTTAAACTATATGATTTCTTTTAGTGAGCTACAACTACACACTTTTATGGTGAAACAGTTGTCTGGGATATCTTTATTTTTTGCAAGATTATTTCTGAGCATTTTTTTTCTAGTTTGTTTACCTTTTAATTGCAAATCAGAGGCTTCAATAGTCTATTTAGAATCCTTCATTTATTTATTTTGATATAATTTGATTTTATTGATTCACTGTGGCACTTTCATCTGCAATCTTCTACCTATTCTTAGTGATACTCAAATGCTACTGCTTTATCTTCGCCACTTACAACAAGATTTTTATTATATATTTTTTCTTCTTTTTTTTTTTTTTTTTTTTTTTTTTTTTTTTTTTTTTTTTTTTTTTTTTTACAGGTGCCAAGACATCACCTTAATCTCAAAAATGATGTTCACTAAAGAATACAGAGCTGGATTACGCTCACAGCTCATCTTCAAATGCGAGTCATTCCATGAGGAAACTACAATTCACACTGAAAAGCTTGTCGCACCTCAAAGAAGTAAAAAAAAAACCTAGAGCAGTCTATAGACAAATAGCGCAAAAGAAAGAATTATGGCGGTATTACCACGATGAGGAAGAAGCAAAAAATCGAAGCCGGAACAGTAAATTTGAAAAAGGAGGCTGTGATTGGTGCGATAAATGGAAGTATGACTCATGCCCAGGTTCAAGAACTTTTTTCTGCGATAGGGATAAATGCCCCATCCCAGCAAATCTTTACAAAATATGAAAAAGAAATTGGTGCAGAACCGGACAAAACTCTACATGAATATCTTATTGATAACGGCAAAACTGAGCGTAGAATGGCACTCGAAGCAGGCGAGAAAATTCATCCTAGTGGAGAGGTAGAGACGTGCGTTATAATTGATGGGAGCTGGTGCACACGAAGCTACGAAAAAAGGTATACTGCACTATCTGTTTGTGGGGTTTGTGGACTCCTACATTTGGGTATTAGAAATAAGTATTGTAGTGTATGTATGAAATATCGAAACCAAGAATTATATCTGCTCTTGACCACACATGCTTCATGAACTGGCACGAACCAAGTACAGGTATGAAGTCAGTATATACTGATCGACGCGTTCTGAATAGCACCGATCATGCATCGCCTAAGATACGCTAGATTTGTTGCCGATGGTGATTCGAGTACACATTCTGAAATAATAGCAAAAGTACCATATGGCAGAAACGTAGAAAAGATTGAATGTGCCAATCATGCATGCAAATGCCTGAAAAATAGATTGTACAAAAAGCAGCATGAAAATGCTGAGTACAAAAAATTCTAAGTGGCGCAAGAATAAAGAAAATGTGTGACTTTGCTAGAAATGCAATTGCGTCCACCACCGCAGAGAAAAAAGGTGTTAAAGAGCTCATCAGCGCGCTAAAAGCGATTCCGCTACATTTTTTTCGTGGTGACCATAGGCAGTGTCCAACACACTGTCAATTTTCAGGGAAAATTGTAAAGTTAAATGGTGAAGATACTCCGAGCAGCATTTTTCTCAGCCATGTTTATTCAGCCTTCGATACCCTGACTAGGAGAGCGCGATTACTAATTGGTAACAGCACAAGCAATCTGGCAGAACATTTTATGAGCATAGTTGCCCGGCTTATCAGCGGCAAAAGTATTATGGTAAGCAAGAGTGCAAGTTACACAACCCGTGTTACAGCAGCAGGAATCCGATATGCAAAAGGTCATTCAGCCCGCCTTGACATATTTCGGAGGAGTGTAGGATCTAATCCAAGCAGGCAATTGAAGAGACTTGTGGAACAGCGAGCCCAGGCCGCTATTTGAAGAAAAAATTTACGGCTAGAAAGCGACTTTTCTCTAAGACTTCACCAAGGGTCCCTGGGAAAAGGATAATGGCAAGCGTCGAAGCAGACAGAAACTACGGCCCAAACGCAAGCGCTCCCGATCTTGATCCTGATGCATATGAAACTGCAAAAACAGATTTTCTGTACCGTTTACAGTGTACTGAAGCTGAAATCTTCCATATTGTAGAAGCCAATAGGCTTCAGGGAAATAGCATTGATAATATCTGGCTAGAAAATAGAAAAAATAGGATCACCGCCTCAGTAGCTGGTGCCATTTGCAAAAGGCGAGTGAAAACTGTAGCTCCGTTGGTTCGACAGCTACTTTATCAAAGCCCAACGCGATAAAGGCAATGGACTATGGGCATATGTATGAACCCATGGCTATTGCAGCTTTCGAGAGAAAAATGGGTTGCAAAGTGAACCCTACCGGGCTATTTATCCATAGGAAATATGTGTTTCTAGGAGCCAGTCCGGACGGAATAGCAATTTTTCCTTCAAGTGAGAGGGCTCTTTTGGAGGTAAAATGTCCTTTGACTGCGAAAGGACGAACGATAACATAGTGGATGGCACGTCAAAAATATATTTGCATTGAAAAGAATGGTGAAAGCAAAATCAAGCTTAAAAAAACGCATGACTATTACTATCAAATTCAAATGCAGTTGGAGTGTTGTGACGTAGATTTTGTATATTTCGTAGTTTTTTTTTAGGGAGGGGGAAATGTATACTGAGAAGATTGGCCGTGACAAGGAATTCTGGAAAAATAAGATGCTGCCCAAGTTGCAAAAATTTTATTTTGAAGCGTTATTGTCAGAAATAGTTGATGGAAGGTTGCCGAGAAGCATGGAAATTCGGGAACCGTTTTGGCCAGTGTAAGAATACAAATTTAGTTGATTTTTCAAATATAGGCATAATATAGACGGGATTTACTGGTTTTAATCAAAAAGAGGAGAATTCATAAGTCATCTATGCCGGGCACAAATTCAGATAAGCTGATAAACTTAAGGCAGACAGGATTAGAAGACATGCGTAGGATCATAGATGTATACATTTAGTAATTCATTTGTCATTTTCCAAAGCCATTTTATTCCATAATTAATCAACTAACTTAATCGCCTAACCATTCAATCACCTAACTCAATCGCCTACCTATTAGACTCCGTGAAAGTATCTATCATAAAATTTAACTAATATTGAAAGCGTCAGGAACCCCTGGAAGTCGCCCTCTTCGAGTTTGTTTACTCAAGTCTGTGTGAAATCTGATACCTTTGTGTTTGAGCCTTTTTGCCGACCAGGAAAAGGGCTCGAATCGGCCGAAACGGCTTTGGACTGGCACCCCCCTTAAAGAACGATCTGCTGCCTATAGTAATCAAGCAGTTCGTGGTAACGAGCTGTTTGAATATGTCACACTAAAAGACGAACATTACAAGAAAACACCATTGCATATATTCGACTTAGTTACCTGGCTGATTCTTTAAGGTTCATCTCTTACTATTCCAATTAAAAATTACTTCTAACTGAGATTCGAACCCCGGCACCCACGTGGCAAGCGGGATTGCTTGCCATTGAACTATTGGAGACTTATGAAAAATACTTTATGTGTAACACATGACAATAAATTCGTTTATACACTAAAACTTATAGAAATCCTAAAAAATTATAACTCCTAAGAAAGATTCAGATCAAAATTGCTTGAAAATATGGAAAAGGGACAGCTACTACAGCATTCTGCCTAAACAGCATCTTTTTTTTCTTTTTTTTCTTCCACAGATAGCTTGGCACTGGAAGATTGTAGAGAGTTGTTCAATGGCTCATTTTAAAGGACATTAATAAGGTTACAAACCTTTTATATTTCAATGGAATTATTTTTAAAATAGAATCAATTTCTTACGAAAAACTGATTATTTCATGTTAAAGATTGAGTAATGACGTCATAATCGTAGAATGTGGTCAGGTCGTCTCTCACTATTCCCATTAAGAAAAAGCCATAGGCTTTTTCCTGTTTGTAATTTATTTTTTTTAATATCAATGGGATTAAAACTTATATTAAAGAACGATCTGTTGCCTATAGTAATCAAACAGTTCTTGGTAACGAACTCTTTGAATATGTTTTACTAAAAGACGATCATTACAAGAACACACCATTGCATACATTTGACTTAGGTACCTGCCAGATTCTTTGAGGTTCGTCTCTTACTATTCCAAGGAAGAAAAGCCGTCGGCTTTTTCCTATTTATATTCAATTTTTCCGGGTTGTTATGATACAGAACCAACTCTTGCCTATACTAACTTGTATAGACCACTTAACTATAGTATAGTCTTATACAATTATATTTGACAAATGAAACTCAGAGAGGAAAGAATCTAACAAAATGAAAAGTAAAATCAAAAAGGGTGAAAAAACGAGGATTTTGCCATCCGGTGGGAAACCATGAATAAAGGTTAGATTTTCGTTTTTTTCTTTAACTTCTTTTTTGTTTAGTACTGAGGAAGACTTGGCGGAGGTCCTTGTCGAAATATTTGCTTATTTTTTGTCTTCTTCATGGTTTGCCACTGGCTGACAAAATCCTCGTTTTTTCACCCTTTTTGATTTTATTTTTCATTTTGCTAGTTTCTTTCCTCTCTGAGTTTCATTTGTCAGGTATAGCCAGTGTGGTCTAAGAATGTATTTACAGTTATATTTGGAGTCAACAAATTAGAAATTCCTTCTAACTTGGATTCAAACCCGCGTAACAAGTAGGATTGCAATCCTTGCCATTGTACTTTTGGAGACTCATGAAAAATACATTATATATAAAACATGATAATAAATTATTTAATACACTTAAACTTATAAAAAGTATATAAGGAATTGGTCTGATTAATTATCCGGGTTGTAACGGTAGCTAGCAACCTAATAAGAGACGATCAGGAAAATTTATGTTCCTTGGTTTGAACGGCAAGGGAAATATTTTGGTTCGAAAATAGAGAAAAAAGACAGCTACAACAGCATTCTGTCTAAACGGCATCTGTTTTTTTCTCTTTTTTTCTTCCACAGATAGCTTGGCACTGGAATATCGTAGAGAGTTCTTCAATGGATTATTTTAAATTAAATTAATGGGGTTAAAAACTTCTTAATTTAAATCAAATTATTGTCAAAACTACATTGAAGACAACCTACTATGAGACGATCATGTCCAATGATAAAAAATATAAAAAAAATAACGGCTAAAAAAACTCAGATCAAAACAAAAAGTACGCCATTAGAACCGCCATGTCCGAAACCCCTGTATAGGAAACTTTCTGTCCTTTGGCTTGAATAGCAAGGAAAATATATTTGCTTGAAAATCAAGATAAGTGGCAGCTACTACAGCATTCTGCCTAAACGGCATCTTTTTTTCTTTCTCTTTTCTTTTTTCTTTTCCACAGATAGCTTGGCACCGGAACATCATAGTGAGTTTTTCAATGGCTCATTTTAAAGGAAATTAATTAGGTTAAAAACCTTTTGTAACTAAAACAAATTCTTTTTAAAAGAGCATAAATTTTTCCACTAAAAATTCATTTTTGATTTCTTTTTATACTACTGTATTTTCAAAGATATTTGATTTTTGAAGCAATCAAACAGTTGGTGGTAAAGTTATATTAAAACTTTATATTCCCTAGATAGCTTGGCACTGGAACATCGTAGCGAGTTGTTCAATGGCTCATCCGGGTTGCAAGGTAGCTAGCAGACTAGTAAGAGACGATCACGTCCAATGTTAAGAAATATAAAAACCCCTAACTCCTAAAAAAGAGTCATATCAAAACAAAAAGTATACCGTTAGAACTGCCTTGTCCAAAACCCCTGTATAGAAAACTTTCTGCCCCTTGGCTAGAACAGCAAGGGAAATATATTGGCTTGAAAATCAAGAAGAGTCGCAGCTACTACAAAGTTCTGCCTAAATGGCATATTTTTGTTCTTTCTTTTCCGCAGATTGCTTGACACTGGAGCATCGTAGAGAGTTGTTCAATGGCTCATTTTAAAGTAAATTAATTGGGTTAAAAAAATTTTATAACTAAAATAAATTATTTCTAAAAGAGAATTAATTTTACCACTAAAAACTGCATTTTTGATATTTACATTAAAGGACGAAATATAGCCCATAGTTACTGGAATCCGGGTTGCGAAGATAGCTAGCAACCTAGTAAGAGACGATCACGCCCCATAGTAATTAAAGTAAAGAACAAATTTAAAAATATAACTTAACTCCTTCAAAAAAAGTCAGATCAAAACAAAACTTATACTATTAGAACTGCTTTGTCCAAAACCCCTATATTGGAAACATTCTGTCATTTGACTTTAACAGCAAGGGAAACATATTGGCTTGAAAAGCAAGAAAAGTGACAGCTACTGCAGCATTCTGCCCAAAAGGCATCTTTTTTTCTTTTTTTCTTTTTTGCTTTTCCACAAATAGCTTGGCACTGCAACATCGTAGAGATACATTAAAGAACGAGCTTTAGTCCATAGTAGCTGAAGTATTATAAGGAATCATTGTATAAATGATGAATTTTCCTTAAGAATTTTCCGATTTCCCGGCTGACAAGGGAGTATGCTTTCAATTGTATTGTATAAAGGATCAATTAAGTTAATGTTAGGCAGTACTTTTATTTTTCTGCTCAGACAGAATTGCACTGGAACATCATAGAGAGCTGTTTAATAACTAATTTTAATGGGAATTGAAGTGGCTGAAAACCTTTTTTAATTGAAAAAATTAATTTTTAAATTTTTTTACGAAATTTTTATTAAGGACCGTTATCGTCTCTTACTAGGCTTTTAGCTACCGCTGCAACCCGAATTTTTTCAATTACAAAACGCTTAGATAATATAAGCTACAACAGTGTTGAAGAAAAATACAGTTTTTCTTAAAAATATAGTAAAGAACGAACTCAAGCCCATAGTAATTATTGTCCGGGTTGCATTGTATAAAGGATCAGTCAAGTTAATCATAGGCAGTGCTTTTCCTTCTCAGACAGAGTTTCACTGGAACACCAAATAGAGTTGCTTAATGACTCATTTTTAAGGAAATTGACGTGGATGAAAACTTTTTGTAATGAAAAAATTAATTTTTAAAACATAATCAATTTTTTAAGAAAAACTTCATATTTCATATCGAAGATTGTTCAATGACATCATATTCACAGGTTGTATCCAGGTCGTCTCTTACTATTCCAATTAAGGAAAAGCCATAAGCGTTTTCCTGTTTGCAATTTCACAGTATTTTGGTTGCAGTGGTAGCTAGTTATGAAGATTACTTTTTCAGTAAAGAACGGACAGTAAAGCCCCTAATAACAGAATACTATTATAAGACTAAAAGTTTGCTATAAAACCATGCTTTCCAAGAAACCAGCAACTTCCATTTAAAATTAATGGAGAAATTTGCCCCAGATGAGGGTTGAACTCACGACCTTAGTGTTATGAGACTAACGCTCTACCGACTGGGCCACCAAGGCTTTTAAATTATAATTAATTAAAAAAAATTTCCACAAAATAAGTTTTTCAAAGAAAAGTAAAAAACTCCATCAAACAAAAATGAGTAAAAATAAAATGGAATAATCTACTAAGCGTGAAACTTCCACAAATCAGGCTCGATAAATAAATGTAACCCAAAACAAACAGATATTACAATAAATAACCGAGTCAAACTCAAAACGAGCAGAAATTAACATAAGTTGGACTCAAAGCCCCTATGCCTTCCCAAGACCAGAACATAATTTGCATTTTACTGAAAAAATATAAATGTGTTTACTTTTTTTCGTATTCAGACAACATAATAAGGTATCTTTAGCCAAGCCTTTTGCACATTCTAACTCTTTTGTCAAGGATGCCAGCTGACAACACTGCTCTTCAATAATTTTTTCACAGTCGTCTGCTTTCTTTTTGAAAATCAGTTTATCTGCGATAATAACATTTACCTGTTTCTCTTCTTTCAAATATTCCATCGGACAGAGAAGTCATTGCAGTCGTTTTCGACTGAAGTGTATTCTTAAGACCTTCAATTTCACCTTGTGTCCTCTGTTAATTTTTCCATTTTCTTTATTTTATCATCAAGTTCCTTTTGCAAAAGTGCACTTTCTTCAAGTTTGCATCGAGATTCTGAAAGCTCAGTATTTAAGCTTTCAATCACCTCATTTCTGTTCTCCAAAATTTTCTGAAGCCCTAGAACGAGAATCTCTTTATCCTTGAGCAGATCTTCAAATCCTTTCAACATTTCTTTTACTTCCTCTAGTTTTGCATCTTCATTTCCTCTATCACTTATATCTTTTTCCCTTGCAGCAACTACCTCTTCATAGCTTTTGCTCATTCTACTCATTTTTATCTTCAGTTCCCGTTCCACTTTTTCAGCGCTGTTTTTGAAATTGTGTAATTTAGCATTAGCATCATTTAATCCTGACTCAGCAACTGAAAGTCTGTCTTTGAAATTTGTCATCATTTTTTCTTTCTTTTGAATTTCTTCAAGCAACAGTTTTTCCATATCTATTCCTTTATCAATTAGAGCAGTTAGACGAATTGATTCCTCTTTAAGACAGGACATATCTTTCACCATTACTTGTTCCTTCTCTTCTTTTTCGGTGAGAGTTAGGTGAACATCCTCCATTTTATTTAAAGTGGTAGCTTCTTCCACTTCCAGACTAGAAGTTAAACTGCCAACAGATGCTTGAAGTGTTTCAATTTGACATGACAGCCTGTTTAGACTCCTCGCTAAATTGACGATCTAAAGAGGCCATCATTTTTGACTGATAATTATGAACCAATTCCTTTTGAAAGCGTGATATGTCGTTGGAAAGTTCCTTAAAACTTGCCTCTTTCTCTTTTAACCGTTCTTGAATTTTTCTATTCACTTCTTGTAGTTTAGGCACTTTAGCCACTTCATTTTTAGCTTGTGTTAGCTCTATTTCCATTTCTTCTTTTGCTCTTATTTGAGCAGCAACTTTTTCTTCATAACTTGATTTCAACCTCTCTTCAATTTCATTTTGTTCAGAAAAGAACCGTTCTGAGTGTTTTTTTCAATTTGTCCATGAATTCTTTCAAGCTCTTCTTTTTGTCTTGTGAGCCTTTTGCACATTCTAGCTCTCTTCTCAGACAAGTCATTGAAGCTGATGTCGACTGAAGTGTATTCTTAAGACTTTCAATTAAAAAAAAACTTTCTTCATGTTTGCATCGAGATTCGGAAAGCTCAGTATGTAATCTTTCAATCACCTCATTTCTTTTCTCCATTTTATCAAGCTCTAGAACTTTTTCTATGAGAATATAACCTTCAATATAACCTTTTGCCTCCTCTTCGAATTTTTCCAATTTCTTTATTTTATCATCAAGTTCCTTTTGCAAAAGTGCACTTTCTTCAAGTTTGCATCGAGATTCTGAAATGTTAGTATTGAAGTATTTAATCTCGTTATTTCTGTACTCCAAAATTTTCTCAAGGTTTAGATTTTTTTCTTTGAGAATATCTTTATCCTTGCGCATATATTCAAATAGCAGAGCCATGAACTTTATAAGCACAATTGACCTTCTTCTTTATCTTCCAGTCGAACTCCTAGTTTTGGTACGATGTCATCACGGAATTTATCACAAAGGTTAAAAAAATCATGCCTAGTCTCTTTGTTACTAATTTGCTTGGCCGATTTCCTAACATCTTCCCAAAATCGTGCGAAAGCTTCAAAGTAAAGGTAGAGCTGTTTTTCATTTGTTTCTGAGGAAGTTTCTGTTGGAAAATCAATAAATTCTTGTTTTATTTGATTATTCTCTTTGAAGGATGGAACAGTCATAATCTTATTCTCATTAGCTGATTTCTGCTCACTCTTCTTATTTGGAGGAGAATTCCTGTTTTGATCTGACTCTATTTTTCTTAGGAATTATTGGCTATTTTAGTTTTTACTATGGGGCGTGATCGTCTCTAACTAGGTTGCTACCTACCGCTGCAGCAAAGATTATTTATTATAATCTTCCGCTAATTTTACTGTGGTCTAGAGTTCGTTCTTTATTATAATTCGAAAACTAGCACCCCCGGCCGAGTATATAACTCCCATATTCGTAATCAGCGCTATCGATTACCCCATATTCCGTTGTCAAACCTTCTGTTGCTCACTGATCACCCCCTGTCACATTTTTGGTGAGTGGCTCCCTGACTATTAATACAGGGGTTTCGGACAAGGCGGTTCTAATGGTGTACTTTTGAATTTGATCTGACTCCTTTGTTAGGAACTATGGGTTTTTATATTTCTTAACATTGGACGTGATCGTCTCTTACTAGGTTGCTAGCTACCGCTGCAACCTGGAAAAACTAGCAAAACATTTTTTAAGCCTGATGAAGATTTAACTAATGTGTCAAATGTAAGGTTGCAAGTCGACGATTTTGTTTTGGCCTTATTATTATTAGTATGGTGAAATAATAATATGCATATGGCTCTTAAATCATACTTCTTTATGGTTCCATATGGTCTAGTGGCTAGGATAGTGAACTTTCACTTAACAGGCTCGGGTTCGATTCCCGGTGTGGGAAAATTTTTAACTCTATAATCTTCGAACATTTGAACCTTTTATAATTTATAATGATGTATAATATAAATACTGTAATCTTAACTATAGTGAAGTTGCGTATGCAAGTTAGTATAGGGAAGAGTTCGATCTTTATTATATGTGAAAAGACATCAAAAATGCAGTTTTTGGTGGAAAAATTTATTCTCTTTTAGAAATAATTTATTTTAGTTACTATAGATTTTTAACCCAATTAATTTCCTTTAAAATGCGCTATTGAACAACCCTTTACGATGTTCCAGTGCCAAGCTATCTGTGGAAAAGAAAAAAGAAAAAAAAAGAAAAAAATATCCCGTTTAGGCAGAATGTTGTAGTAGCTGCCACTTTTCTTGATTTTCAAGCCAATATATTTCCCTTGCTGTTCAAGCCAAGGGACAGAAATTTTACTATGCAGGGGTTTCGGACAAGGCGGTTCTAATGGTGTACTTTTTGTTTTGATCTGACTGTTTTTTTAAGAACTATGGGTTTTTATATTTCTTAACATTGGACGTGATCGTCTCTTACTAGGTTGCTAGCTACCGCTGCAACCCGGATTCCCTTGCTGTTCAAGCCAAGGGACAGAAATTTTCCTATACAGGGGTTTCGGACAAGGCGGTTCTAATGGTGTACTTTTTGTTTTGATCTGACTCCTTTGTTAGGAACTATGGGTTTTTATATTTCTTAACATTGGACGTGATCGTCTCTTACTAGGTTGCTAGCTACCGCTGCAACCCGGATCAGTCCTTTATGTAAACTTTACTAACCTATACTATAGTTAAGTGGTCTATAAAATTTAGCATAGGCAAGAGGTCGCTCTTTATTATAATATAGGTCATAAATACCGCTGTCTCCGATTGTACAGTCATATATCAGTTACTATGGGCGAGAGATCGTTCTTTACTGTAAAACAAAAAAAAAAATATGCCGTTTGTGGAGAATAACGTGGTTAAAGTCAATTTTCTTGATTTTCAAGCCAATATATTTCCCTTGCTGTTCAAGCCAAATGACAGAAAGTTTCCTATACAGGGGTTTCGGACAAGGCGGTTCTAATGGTGTACTTTTTGTTTTGATCTGGCTCCTTTTTTAGGAGCTATGGGTTTTTATATATCTTAACATTGGACGTGATCGTCTCTTACTAGGTTGCTAGCTACCGCTGCAACCCGGATTAAAAAATTATGATCATATCTTATATGTAACTTTTATTTTATAAGTCTTCGATAGTCTAATGGTAAGCATGTCCACTTGTTACCTGGGAGTAGGGGGTTCGATTCCCCGTCGGGGAGAACTTTTAATATGTTGAATTAAAAGCACTATCTTTTCAATTTAAAATTTAAAAAAGAAACTTGTTTATTTACATTCTAGCTAAAATAATGAAGATAATATGATCAGGGTTCAGTTTCTTTGGACTTGAGTTCGTTTTTTAACTATAAATACAGACAGGAAAAAGCCTACGGCTTTTTCTTCTTTTAAATAGTAAGAGACGAAACTCAAACAATCAAGTAGCTAACTAAGTCCAATGTATGGAATGGTTTTTTATTTCAGTGATCGTCTTTTAATGTAAATTTACTAACCTATACTATAGTTAAGTGGCCTATATAATTTAGTATAGGCAAGAGGTCGTTCTTTATTATAATGAACTTAGATGAAAAAAATTTTGGTTCCAGGAGACAAAAAGTAAAACTAATTATTGTAAAAAATTTTTAAAAAAAAAGTAAAAAATAACATGGGCAAGGTGTCGTTCTTTATTGTATAATGACGTCATAGTCCAAGTGGCAAGCACAATCGGCCTTTAACCGAAAGGTTGTAGGTTCAAAGCTACCAGAAATCATTTTCTTTTAATTTGTAATTCAGCTATCAATAAAACCATATCATTACTATATCATTAAGTATGATTAAGTTGAGTATGCAATTTAGTATAGGCAAGAGTTCGTTCTTTATTATAATAATGTCGTTTGTGAAGAATATCGTGGTAAAGTCAATTTTCTTGATTTTCAAACAACTTATTTTCCTTCTTATTCAAGCAAAGGGACGGTAAGTTTGCTATATAGGAGTTTTAGACAAGGTGGTTCTAGTAGTAACGTCTTTTAATGTAAATACCCCTGGAATCACCATATATCAGTTACTAAGGGTGAGAGATCGTTCTTTACTGTAAACTACCAATGCAAACCGGATTTCGTAACATTGGACTGATCGTCTCTTACTAGGTTGCTAGCTACCGCTGCAACCCAGATTCTATGCTGTATGATTACAAACAGGAAAAAGCCTACGGCTTTTTCTTCTTTGAAATAGTAAGAGACGCACCTCAAACAATCAAGTAGCTAACTAAGTCCAAATTATGCAATAGTTTGTTATTCCAATGATCGTCTCTTAATGTAATCTTCTTTTAAAGAAGGAAAAGCCAATCGTTTAATATTGATCCCTTACTACAGGTGGATTTGAACCCGCAAACCTCGAATCATGAGGCACACTTTCATCCATTGTGCTGTAGTAAGGTATTCATTGATTTGATTTTTCCACAAATCTGTGTATATACGGATAAATAGATTTTGATAAACGTATTCTAACGGCTATACTAACTTGACTATTCATTATAATGATTCCTTACTGTAATCACTCTATTCACGTCATAGCTCTAATATAAAACTATGATGATCTTATATAGTAATTATGACGTCACTGCATCAAAAATACAGTTTTTATTGGAAAAATTTATTCTCTTTTAGAAATAATTTATTTTAGTTACAAAAGGTTTTTAACCCAATTAATTTCCTTTAAAATGAGCTATTGAACAACCCTCTACGATGTTCCAGTGCCAAGCTATCTCTGGAAAAGAAAGAAAAAAAAAAAGAAAAAAATATCCCTTTTGACGAGAATAACGTGGTAAAAGTCAATTTTCTTGATTTTCAAGCCAATATATTTCCCTTGCTGTTCAAGCCAAGGGACAGAAAGTTTCCTATACAGGGGTTTCGGACAAGGCGGTTCTAATGGTGTACTTTTTGTTTTGATCTGACTCCTCTGTTAGGAACTACGGGTTTTTATATTTCTTAACATTGGACGTGATCGTCTCTTACTAGGTTGCTAGCTACCGCTGCAACCCGGATACAAGCAGGAAAAAGCCTACGGCTTTTTCTTCTTTGGAATAGTAAGAGACGAACCTCAAAGAATCAGGCAGCTAACTAAGTCCAATATAAGCAATTGTTTGTTCTTCTAATGATCATCTTTTAATTTGGCGTTTCTTACTAGGTTGATAGCTACCACTTAAACCCGGATTATGTAATAGGTTGCTAGCTACCGCTGCAACCTAGATATTCTTATTTCTGCTACTATGGGCTAAGGTTCGTTCTTTCATGTAAAACTAGCAAAACATTTTTTAAGTCTGATGAAGATTTAACTAATGTGTCAAAAGTAAGGTTACAAGTCGACGATTTTGTTTTGGCCTTATTATAATTGGTATGGTGAAATAATAATATGCATATGGCTCTTAAATCATACTTCTTTATGGTCCCATACGGTCTAGTGGCTAGGATAGTTAACTTTCACTTAACAGGCCCGGGTTCGATTCCCAGTGTGGTAAAATTTTTAACTCTATAATCTTCGAACATTTAAACCTTTTATAATTTATAATGATGTATAATATAAATACTGTAATCTTAACTATAGTGAAGTTGCCTATGCAAGTTAGTATAGGGAAGAGTTCGATCTTTATTAAATGCTAAATGGATGTCTTTACAAATTAACTACAAATTAACAATTTACAAATTAAATAGCAAAAAATTTTTTAAGCCTGATGAAGATTTAACTAATGTGTCAAAAGTAAGGTTGCAAGTCGACGATTTTGTTTTGGCCTTATTATAATTGGTATGGTGAAATAATAATATGCATATGGCTCTTAAATCATACTTCTTTATGGTTCCATATAGTCTAGTGGCTAGGATAGTTAACTTTCACTTAACAGGCTCGGGTTCGATTCCCGGTGTGGGAAAATTTTTAACTCTATAATCTTCGAACATTTGAACCTTTTATAATCTATAATGATGTATAATATAAATACTGTAATCTTAACTATAGTGAAGTTGCGTATGCAAGTTAGTATAGGGAAGAGTTCGATCTTTATTATAAATTTAAAAGAATATTAAGTAAAAATAGCACTAGATCTAGAGATTTCCTTTAAAATGAGCCATTGAACAACTCTCTACAATGTCCCAGTGCCAAGCTATCTGTGGAAAAGAAGAAGAAGAAGAAGAAAGAAAGAAAAAATATCCCGTTTGTGGGATATTTTTCTTGGCCGAGTGGTCCAAGGCGCTGGTGTTAGTCACTAGTCTCTTCGGAAATGTGGGTTCAAATCCTACCACTGGTATACGATTATGACGTCATTGATCAATCTTTAATATGAAATATGTGATTTTTCGTAAAAAACTGATTCTATTTTAAAAATACATTGTTTTAAGTACAAAAGGTTTTTAACCCAATTAATTTCCTTTAAAATGAGTCATTGAACAACTCTCTACGATGTTCCAGTGCCAAGCTATCTGTGGAAAAGAAGAAGAAAGAAAAAAATATCCCCTTTGTGGAGAATAACGTGGTAAAAGTCAATTTTCTTGATTTTCAAGCCAATATATATTCTTTGTTATTCAAGCCAAAGGGCGGTAAGTTTCCCTTATAGGAATTTTGGACAAGGCGATACTAATGGTGTACTTTTTGTTTTGATCTGACTCTTTTTTTAGGAGTTATGGGTTTTTATATTTCTTAACATTGGACGTGATCGTCTCTTACTAGGTTGCTAGCTACCGCTGCAACCCGGATAACCCAATTAATTTCCTTTAAAATGAGCTATTGAACAACCCTCTACGATGTTCCAGTGCCAAGCTATCTCTGGATACAAAAAAAGAAAAAAAAAAGAAAAAAAAAAAAGAAAAAAATATCCCGTTTAGGCAGAATGTTGTAGTAGCTGCCACTTTTTTTGATTTTCAAGCCAATATATTTCCCTTGCTGTTCAAGCCAAGGGACAGAAATTTTACTATGCAGGGGTTTCGGACAAGGCGGTTCTAATGGTGTACTTTTTGTTTTGATTTGACTCTTTTTTTAGGAGTTAGGGGTTTTTATATTTCTTAACATTGGACGTGATCGTCTCTTACTAGGTTGCTAGCTACCGCTGCAACCCGGATCTTAAGTAGTAATTACGAAGTCACGGCGTAATGATTTTATTGACGTCATGGCGCAATGATATTATTTCATGACGTCTTCAGAAACAACAATATATTTTCGTATTTTTCTATTCACGTCATAGCTCTAATATAAAAAACTATGATGCCATTCATTATTTATCTAGTAGGGTTTCAGACAAGGTAGTTCTAATGATGTACTTTTGTTTAGATCTGACTCTATTTTTAGGAGTTTTGGGTTTTTATATTTCTTAGCATGGGACTGATCGTCTCTTGCTAGGTTGCTAGCTACTGCTCCAACCCAAATTATAAGAGGCAGCCTGGCCGAGTGGTCCAAGGCACTGGTGTTAGCCACCAGTCTCTTCGGAGGCGTGGGTTCAAATCTTACCGCTGGTATACGATTATGTTTGAAAGACTGCAGTGTGAAAAGACATCGAAAATGCAGTTTTTGGTGGAAAAATTTATTCTCTTTTAGAAATACTTTATTTTAATTACTATAGATTTTTAACCCAATTAATTTCCTTTACAATGAGCTATTGAACAACTCTCTACGATGTTCCAGTGCCAAGCTATCTCTGGAAACAAAGAAAAGAGAAAAAAAGAAAAAATATCCCGTTTAGACAGAATATTGTAATAGCTGCTTCTTTTCTTGATTTTCAAGCCAATATATTTCCCTTGCTGTTCAAGCGAAGGGACAGAAAGTTTCCTTTACAGGGGTTTCTGACAAGGCGGTTCTAATGGTGTACTTTTTGTTTTGATCTGACTCCTTTTTTAGGAACTATGGGTTTTTATATTTCTTAACATTGGACGTGATCGTCTCTTACTAGGTTGCTAGCTACCCCTGCAACCCGGATTTTGTCACCCCAGTATCTACCCATTATTCTGGTTGCAACTTTTTTCTTATATATTTTTCGGTAATCTTCATCATTGTGATAACGCTCCTTGATCTTTTGTCTAGCCTACTCAATTGTTGCTTCTCTGTAATCTTCATCATTATTATACCGTTCCTCACTCTTTTGTTTGGCTGTCTCAATTTTCGCATGTCTATAAACTACATCATTATAATAACGCTGTTTGTCACTATCAATTTTCGCATCTCGATACGCCTTGTCAGTTGAATACCTTTGCTTTTCTCTTTTCAAGATGTAGTCTCTGTTTTTTGTATAGTACTGTTTTTTTAAATTATGTATAATAACTCGCTTAGAAGGCATCTTATTACAAAACAAGAAATAATATTTTCATCTACTTAACACTTCTTATGACTCGTATCCATAACCTAACAAAAAGTAAAACTAATTTTTAAATTTTCAGGTATTTTGTTAGTTTGAATGAAAAGATTAAAATTATTGCTCAGATATCATAAATATTTTTGCAGTTTACATAATAACTTTAGCGATTCTAAACTGAAAAATAAAATATACGTTAAAAAATGGAATTTTTTGGTCTGAAACTACATAGTCAATCCCACATCGGGTAGTTAGAACATAACCAAAAATAAAGCTACTTTTAACATTTTAAGGTTTTTTTCTAGCTTGAATTGAAATATTCGAACTATTACTCGGATACCATGGATATTTTTGCAGTTTACACAAGCTGCAAAGAACACGCAGGCTGATCTTTGTAAATTGAGAAAAATTTTACGAATGTTTTACCGGGATTACGAAAAATATTCAAAATTAAAGATTAAAATTATCTCTGAAAGAATAGAACTTGTTGAAAAGTGAGCTAGAGATGCTTTCGCAAAACTTCATAGTAATATCCAAAAGAAATGTTGCATGTTTAGTGAAAAGATTCCAAGGTATGGACCGGCAACTGTGGAACAGTTTATAGATGTAATGGGAAATATTATACATCACTGTGAATATATGGAGGCATAATTGTCCTTTACTTAGTTTCAGCTTAAATTCAATGATCGAGCCTTTATGTAATACTAACTACATCCAGCGACTATGACGTCATTGACCAATATTGTATAGAAAAAATTAAGTTTTTCGTAAAAAAAATTAATTTAAAAAAAAATTAAGTGCAAGAGGTGCTAGATCTAGAAATTTCCTTTAAAATGAGCTATTGAACAACTATCTAAGATGTTCCAGTGCCAAGCTATCTCTGGATACAAAGAAAAAAAAATCCCGTTTAGGCAGAATAATGTAGTAGCTGCCACTTTTCTTGATTTTCAAGCCAATATATTTCCCTTGCTGTTCAAGCCAAGGGATAGAAAGTTTACTATACAGGGTTTTCGGACAAGGCGGTTCTAATGATGTACTTTTTGTTTTGAACTGACTTGTTTTTAGGAGCTATGGGTTTTTACATTTCTTAACATTGGCTGTGATCGTCTCTTACTAGGTTGCTAGCTACCGCTGCAACCCGAAGTTGCTAGCTACCGCTGCAACCCGGATGATTTTCAAGCCAATATAATTTCCTTGTTATTCAAGCCAAGGGACGGTAAGTTTGCTATATAGAGTTTTTGAACAATGCGGTTCCAATAGTGCACTTCTTGTTTTGATCTGAATCTTTTTTCAGGAGTTATGGGTTACTTAGTTTTTACTATGGGGCGTGATCGTCTCTTACTAGGTTGCTAGGTATTTTGTTAGGTATTTTGTTAGTTTGAATGACAAGACTAAAATTATTGCTCAGATATCATAAATATTTTTGCAGTTTACATAATAACTTTAGCGATTCTAAACTGAAAAATAAAATATATTAAAAAATGGAATTTTTTGGTCTGAAACTACATAGTCAATCCCACATCGGGTAGTTAGAACATAACCAAAAATAAAACTAATTTTAACATTTTAAGGATATTTTGTATTGAAATATTCAAACTATTGCTCGGATACCAAGGATATTTTTGCAGTTTACACAAGCTGCAGAGAACGCACAGGCTGATCTTTATAAATTGAGAAAAATTTTACGAAAAATTTTACCGAGATTACGAAAAATATTCAAAATTAAAGATTAAAATTATCTCTAAAAGAATAGATTTTGTTGAAAAGTCAGCTAGAGATGCTTTCGCAAAACTTCATAGCAATATCCAAAAGAAATGTTGCATGTTTAGTGAAAAGCTTCCAAGGTATGTACCGGCAACTGTGGAACAGTTTACAGATGTAATGGGAAATCTTATACATCACTGTGAATATATGGAGGCATAATTGTCCTTTACTTAGTTTCAGCTTACATTCGATGATCGAGCCTTTATGTAAACATTTTTACGTATTTGACATTGACCCTTTTATAATTTCCTGTTGTTTTTTGATTGTTTGTTTTTGTTGTTCTTTTTTCGCTTTATTTGACGCTAAATTGCGAATGTGGCCCTTTTGGCCTTGTGATAGCCGTTTTTCAGCAATAAATCTCATCTTATCTTATATTTGCTTCGTGATTCGTTCTTTACTATAATTACAAACAGGGAAAAGCCTACGGCTCTTTCTTCTTTGAAATAGTAAGAGACGAACCTTAACCAATCAATTACTTAACTAATTTTATTCAATGCAATCATTTTTTGTTCCAATTATCATCTTTTAATGTAATAATTGACAAACACCATTTATGATGAGCTATATCGGTCCTTTATGTAAAGATACCGCAACAATCTGGATAGCTTGTAGATACCCCTGGAACCACCGTATATCAGTTACTATGGGCGAGAGATCGTTCTTTACTGAAAATTTTAACCTAATTAATTTCATTTAAAATGAGCTATTGAACAACTCTCTACGATGTTCCAGTGCCAAGATATCTGTGGAAAAGAAAGAAAAAAAATGTGCCGTTTGTGGAGAATAACGTGGTTAAAGTCAATTTTCTTGATTTTCAAGCCAATATATTTTCTTTGTTATTCAAGCCAAAGGGCGGTAAGTTTACTTTATAGGGTTTTCAGACAAGGCGGTTCTAATGGTGTACTTTTTGTTTTGATCTGACTCTTTTTTTAGGAGTTAGGGGTTTTTATATATCTTAACATTGTACGTGATCGTCTCTTACTAGGTTGCTAGCTACCGCTGCAACCCGGATTAGGTAATACCGCTGTAACCCTGATAACAAACAGGAAAATATTACAAACAGGAAAAAGCCTACGGCTTTTTCTTCTTTGAAATAGTAAGAGACGAACCTCAAACAATCAAGTTGCTAACTAAGTCCAATGCATGCAATAACTTTTTATTCCAATGATCGTCTTTTATCGTTCCTTATAGTAAATGACAACATTTCTTTTGGATATTACTATGAAGCTTTGCCAAAGCATTTCTAGCCGACTTTTCAACAGCATCCGCTCTTTCAAAGAGAATTTTAATCTGTAATTTTGAATACTTTTCGTGATCCTGGTAAAACATGCGTAAAATGTTTCTCAATTTACGAAGATCAGCCTGCATTTTTGCCATCTTCTTGTATTTCTGAATGTAATTTTTCCCTTTGTCCTTATGCGTTCTTCGGTACAACCTCGCAGAGAATTTAATTTTTTCATTATAGCTTTTGTCACCCCAGTATCTACCCATTATTCTGGTAGCAACTTTTTTCTTATATATTTTTCGGTAATCTTCATCATTGTGATAACGCTCCTTGATCTTTTGTCTAGCCTGCTCAATGGTTGCTTCTCTATAAAGTTTATCATTTTGCTAACGCTCCTTGATGTTTCGTTTGGCTTTCTCAATTTTCGCATGTCTATAATCTTCATCACTGTGATAACGCTCCTTGATGTTTTGTTTGGCTGTCTCAATTTTTGCATGTCTATAAACTTCCTCATTGTGATAACGCTCCTTGATCTTTTGTTTGGCTGTCTCAATTTTCGCATGTCTATAATCTTCATCATTGTGATAACGCTGTTTTTCACTATCAATTATTACTTCTCGATACGCCTGGTCGGTTGAACACCTTTGCTTTTTTCTTTTCAAGATACTATCTCTGTTTTTTTGTAGTACTGTTTTTTTAACTTGCGTGTAGCTTGCTTTGATCTAACCATTATGTATTCATGAATGAGACCATTTACAGTTTTGACGTTTCTTATATAGTAATTATGACGTCATTGCGTAATGATTTTATTTCATGACGTCATGGCGCAATGGTATTATTTCATGACGTCTTCAGAAACAACAATATAATTTCGTGTTTTTCTATTCACGTCATAGCTCTAATATAAAACTATAATGACATTCATTATTTATATAGTAGGTTTTCAGACAAGGTGGTTCTAATGATGTACTTTTGCTTTGATCCGACTCTATTTTTAGGAGTTTTGGGTTTTTATATTTCTTAGCATTGGGCTGATCGTCTCTTACTAGGTTGCTAGCTACTGCTGCAACCCAAATTCACATATATATATATATATAGTTATGAGAGGCAGCCTGGCCGAGTGGTCCAAGGCACTGGTGTTAGCCACCAGTCTCTTCGGAGGCGTGGGTTCAAATCTTTCCGCTGGTATACAATTATGTTTGAAAGACTGCAGTGTGAAAAGACATAAAAATGAAGTTTTTGGTGGAAAAATTTATTCTCTCTCAGAAATAATTTATTTTAGTTACTATAGATTTGTAACCCAATTAATTTCCTTTTAAATGAGCTATTGAACAACTCTTTACGATGTTCCAGTGCCAAGCTATCTCTGGAAAACAAGAAAAAAAAATATCCCGTTGAGGCAGAATGTTGTAGTAGCTGCCACTTTTCTTGATTTTCAAGCCAATATATTTCCCTTGCTGTTCAAGTCAAGGGACAGAAATTTTACTATACAGGGGTTTCGGACAAGGCGGTTCTAATGGTGTACTTTTTGTTTTGATCTGACTCCTTTGTTAGGAACTATGGGTTTTTATATTTCTTAACATTGGACTTGATCGTCTCTTACTAGGTTGCTAGCTACCGCTGCAACCCGGATATTTAATAATGATAATATTGTATCAAGTTGTTTAAACCTTAAGATAAAATAAGACTCATTTAAAGATTTTTAGGAATGTATATAGTTTCTTTTCATAAAGTGAAATTATTACTCAAACATTCTGAATATTTTTGCAGTTTACAGAGTTTTGCACTTTTTCATCATACCTTTTGCATTGTCATAATATAAAAACTGTAATCTTAACTATAGTGAAGTTGCCTCTACCAGTTAGTATTGGGAAGAGTTTGTTCTTTATTATATGTTACTCAAACATTTTAAATATATTTGCAGTTTACAGAGTTTTGCACTTTCTTCTCATACCTTTTCACCGTCATAATATAAATACTGTAATCTTAACTATAGTGAAGTTGCCTATGCAAGTTAGTATAGGGAAGAGTTCGATCTTTATTATAATCCCCGTAAGGGAGAACTTTTAATGTGTAGAATTAAAAGCACTATCTTTTAAATTTAAAATTTAAAAAAGAAACTTGTTTATTTACATCCTAGCTAAAATAATGGAGATAATATGAATGAACCACAGGGTTCCGTTTCTTTGGGCTTGAGTTCGTTTTTTTACTGTGAATACAAATAGGAAAAAGCCTACGGCTTTTTATTCGTTTAAATAGTAAGAGACTAAACTCAAACAATCAAGTAGCTAACTAAGTCCAATATATGGAATGGTTTGTTATTTCAGTGATCGTCTTTTAATGTAATAACAAATCTTGCTGTTTTGTTTTCCTCTCTTAATTTTTACTTCTCGATACGCCTGGTCGGTTGAATACCTTTGCTTTTCTCTTTTCAAGATACTATCTCTGTTGTCTGTGTAGTACTGTTTTTTTAAGTTGCGTGCAGCTTGCTTTGATCTAACCATTATGTAATTCACGAATGAGACCATTTACATCTTTGTCGTTCTTAAGTAGTAAATATGACATCACGGCGTTATGATTTTATTTCATGACGTCTAGGTGCAATGATATTATTTCATGATGTTTTCAGAAACCACAACATAATGTCGTGTTTTTCTATTCACGTCATAGCTCTAATATAAAACTATGACGACATTCATTATTTATCTAGTAGGGTTTCAGACAAGGTAGTTCTAATGATGTACTTTTGTCTTGATCTTACTCTATTTTTAGGAGTTCTGGGTTTTTATATTTCTTAGCATTGGACTGATCTTCTCTTACTAGGTTGCTAGCTACTGCTGCAACCAAAATTATGAGAGGCAGCCTGACCGAGTAGTCCAAGGCACTGGTGTTAGCCACCAGTCTCTTCGGAGGCGTGGGTTCAAATCTTACCGCTGGTATACGATTATGTTTGAAAGACTGCTGTGTGAAAAAACATCAAAAATGCAGTTTTGATGGAAAAATTTATTCTGTTTTAGAAATAATTTATTTTAGTTACTGTAGATTTTTAACCTAATTGATTTCCTTTAAAATGAGCTATTGAAAACCCTCTACGATGTTCCAGTGCCAAGCTATCTGTGGAAAAGTAAGAAAAAAGAAAAAAAATATCCCGTTTAGGCAGAATGTTGTAGTATCTGCCACTTTTCTTTTTTTTCAAGCCAATATATTTCCCTTGCTGTTCAAGCCAAGGGACAGAAAGTTCCTATACAGGGGTTTTGGACAAGGCGGTGCTAATGGTGTACTTTTTGTTTTGATCTGACTCCTTTGTTAGGAACTATGGTTTTTTATATTTCTTAACATTGGACGTAATCGTCTCTTACTAGGTTGCTAGCTATCGCTGCAATCCGGATTTAAATTCTGTCTTTTAAAGTATCGGTTACTATTGAGGCGAGTCGCTCTTACGATACATTTCGTTACCACGAACTTTTTGAAATACCACTAACTCTTTTATTTATGTATTATATTGTTAATTTTACAACTTTAATTAATGACGTCATAGTCTAATTGGCTAGCAGGATCGGCCAATAACCGACAGGTTGGTGTAACCCTGATAACAAACAGGAAAATATTACAAACAGGAAAAAGCCTACGGCTTTTTCTTCTTTGAAATAGTAAGAGACGAACCTCATATAGTAACCTCAAATAGTCAAGAACCTCAAATAGTAAAACGATCAAGTAGCCAACTAATTCCAATGCATGCAATTAATTTTCATTCCAATGATCGTCTTTTAATGTAATATCTAAAACCTAGCATAAAACAAAACTAATTTTAAAATTTTCAGGTATTTATCTTGTTTGAATTACAAAATTAGTATTATTGGTTAGACACCATAAATATTTTTGCAGTTTAAATAATAAGTTTAGTGATTCTGGACTGAAAACTAAAATAATTGCAATTATGAGACAATAATATGGAGATATGTACTTTACGGGTTACAGGATACAATAATAAATTTGAACTGAGATGAAAAAAAAATTTCTTCCAGGAGACAAAAAGCAAAACTAATTTTAGAATTTTCATGTATTTTTGTTGTTTAAATTAAAAAATTACTATTACTGATTAGGCATCATAAATATTTTTGCAGTTTACATAATAATTTTAGCGATTAAGCCAAAAAAGAAAATTTTGGTTCCAGGAGTTTCGGTTACTATTGAGACAAGTAGCTATTATTACTATAGAGTTCATTACATGGACTGTTTTATTGCTTCAAAATTCAAATATCTTTGAAAAGACTGCAGTATGAAAATACATAAAAAATGCAATTTTTTTGACAAAATTGATTCTACTTTAAAAAGTATTTTATTTTTAAATACAAAAGTGAGTAGATGTTGCAATTTCCTTTAAAATGAGCTATTATACAGCTCTCTATGATTTTCCAGTGCCCAGCTAGCTGAGCAGAAAGAAAAAGCGGAAAGAAAAAAATATCCCGTTTGTGGAGAATAACGTGGTAAAAGTCAATTTTCTTGATTTTCAAGCCAATATATTTTCTTTGTTATTCAAGCCAAAGGGAGGTAAGTTTCCTTTATAGAGGATTCGGACAAGGCGGTTCTAATGGTGTACTTTTTGTTTTGATCTGACTCCTTTGTTAGGAACTATGGGTTTTTATATTTCTTAACATTGGACTTGATCGTCTCTTACTAGGTTGCTAGCTACCGCTGCAACCCGGATTTGAAAAAATCATTTTTTTTTTATTTTATCAAACAGTTAGTGGTAACGTGGTAACCTGTATAGTAAAAGTAACTCTTCTCAATAGTAACCAAAACTCTAAAAAACGGAATTTTAATATCAATAGATACATCAAAAGAATCGGATTTTAATGCTGTTTTCAAATATTTAAGTTTCATCAAGTTTAGAGCCTGGGAAAATTTTTAGTAAAGAACGAACTCTAGTCCACTGTAGTTACAATAAGGAACAAATCCTAGCCTATAGTAACTATATATTAAAATATAAAATATTATATATAGTAACTAAAATATATAAATATTATAAAATATTAGCTATCACTGCAACCCGGGCTACCTATACTGATACGTTATATAGTCTTTTACTATGGGATATAATTGGCTCTTTAATATATGGAGTGTGAAAAGACATCGAAAATGCAGTTTTTGGTGTAAAAATTTATTCTCTTTTAGAAATAATTTATTTTAGTTACAAAAGGTTTTTAACCAAATTAATTTACTTTAAAATGAGCTATTGAACAACCCTCTACGATGTTCCAGTGCCAAGCTATCTGTGGAAAAGAAAAAAAGAAAAAAGAAAAAAATATCCCGTTTGGGGAGAATAACGTGGTTAAAGTCAATTTTCTTGATTTTCAAGCCAATATATTTCCCTTGCTGTTCAAGCCAAGGGACAGGAAGTTTCCTATACAGGGGTTTCGGACAAGGCGGTTCTAATGGTGTACTTTTTGTTTTGATCTGACTCCTTTGTTAGGAACTATGGGTTTTTATATTTCTTAACATTGGACGTGATCGTCTCTTACTAGGTTGCTAGCTACCGCTGCAACCCGGATAAAATACCTTTGCTTTTCTCTTTTCAAGATACTATCTCTGTTGTTTGTGTAGTACTGTTTTTTTAACTTGCGTATAGCTTGCTTTGATCTAACCATTATCTAATTATGAATGAGAACATTTACAGTTTTGACGCTTCTTATATAGTAATGGTCCAAGACACTGGTGTTAGCCACCAGTCTCTTCGGAGGCGTGGGTTCAAATCTTACCGCTGGTATACGATTATGTTTGAAAGACTGCTGTGTGAAAAGACATCAAAAATGCAGTTTTTGGTGGAAAAATTTATTCTCTTTTAGAAATAATTTATTTTAGTTACTATAGATTTTTAACCCAATTAATTTCCTTTAAAATGAGCCATTGAACAACTCTCTACGATGTTCCAGTGCCAAGCTATCTCTGGAAACAAAAGAAAAAAAAATATCCCGTTTAGGCAGAATGTTGTAGTAGCTGCCACTTTTCTTGATTTTCAAGCCAATATATTTCCCTTGCTGTTCAAGCCAAGGGACAAAAAGTTTACTATACAGGGGTTTCGTATAAGGCGGTTCTAAAGGTGTACTTTTTGTTTTGATCTGACTCCTCTGTTAGGAACTATGGGTTTTTATATTTCTTAACATTGGACGTGATCGTCTCTTACTAGGTTGCTAGCTACCGCTGCAACCCGGATTAGAAATAATTTATTATAGTTAACCCTAACAGGCTCGTTTTCACCATAATTGAAAAACATTGCTTTTCCTTCGCTGCTGATAGGTATGCTTGTATATATATTTTTATTGCTGCTACATAAACTGCAATTGCTCCTTCCAAAATTAATATACGAATTTTCTAAGAAGTACGCCTCTGTATATTCACTGTGCTGTCGAACATTTTCCATTGTATTTATAAACTGTTCTGCAGTTGCCAGTCCATACCTTGGAAGCTTTTCATTAAACTGACAACATTTCTTTTGGATATTACTATGAAGCTTTGCCAAAGCATTTCTAGCCGACTTTTCAACAGCATCCGCTCTTTCAAAGCGAATTTTAATCTGTAATTTTGAATACTTTTCGTGATCCCGATAAAACATGCGTAAAATGTTTCTCAATTTACAAAGATCAGTCTGCATTTTTGCCATCTTCTTGTATTTCTGAATGTAATTTTTCCCTTTGTCCTTATGCGTTCTTCGGTACAACCTCGCAGAGAATTTTATTTTTTCATTATAGCTTTTGTCACCCCAATATCTACCCATTATTCTGGTAGCAACTTTTTTCTTATGTTTGTTTCGGTAATCTATATCGTTATCATACCGTTCCTTACTCTTTTGTTGGGCTGTCTCAATTTTCGCATGTCTATAAACTACATCATTATAATAACGCTGTTTGTCACTATCAATTATTACTTCTCGATACGCCTGGTCGGTTGAATACCTTTGCTTTTTTCTTTTCAAGATGCTATCTCTGTTTTTTTGGTAGTACTGTTTTTTTAACTTGCGTGTTGCTTGCTTGATTGAAACCATTATGTAACCATTAGTTGAATGTTTTTATGTCACGTATCAAGTATCAAGAACCTAACAAAAATTAAACTAATTTTTAAATTTTCAGGTATTTTTCTAGTCTAAATTAAAAGATTAAAACTATTGTTCAGACACCATAAATATTTTTGCAGTTTATAACTTTAGCGATTCTGAGCTAAAAATGAAAATAAAATAAAAATTAATTTTTTCAATTTTTACGTCAGGTCGCTAATTAAGTCATATATGGTTATTAGTACACAATAGGTTTTAGATATTACGTCATGTCCCTTATTACGTCATATATGGTTATTAGTAGATAATCGGTAAAATATTCGTTCTTTATTATAATGTCATTATCTACCATTTATTGATTGCAGCAAATCTCTTCCAAATATAAAAAAGCAACTTCATTCTATACTTAGAAATAAATTTAAGAATTAATAATATATTAAAAAACTGGGTACATTTGATAATATTGTTTTGTTGGGTGTTTTGCCCTGTGAGATGCCAGTCATCGGTTACCCTTTTTCGCCCGTTGGTTTTTTTTTATTGGTGTGTTTTCAGTGGATCTTTGCCTGGTGTCGGTTTGTGGGGTGGGTGCCCGTCTATTGGTGAGTCATGGAATAACTCTTATTTATTTGTTTGTTGTCAAATAGGTTTATTCCGATTAATGTACCGGGTTTTTGTCATTCGACCTTGTGTCTCCGGCGTTTACCCTTTATTTATGTCTATTTTGTACAGATATTTTAAAATTAAACCTTGAACCTTAAACCTTGTTCTGACCTTTGAAAGTTGAATCTGATTGGAAATTACTGCTTTCAAAACATCAGAAAAAGTTGTCATTAGATAGTTTCTTTGAAAATTCTCTTTTTAAATTTTGGCTAACATGGGCCATAGTTTGCTCTTAACTAGACTGCAATTGATGCAACCATGATGCCACCACTGCTTAACTGATGCAACCGTGATTAATTATATTCAATTGACAATGAAAACGCCTACAGATTATTTATTTTTATTAATATACATAGAAATCAGGAGGAATATAGACTGAATCCTATTTATGACAGTTGAATTAAAAGACAGGTCAAAATCTCAAATACTTCAAATAACAATATTCCACAAAACCAGCCTCAGACAAGTTTGAACCTAATTAAGGGGATTATTAAGGGATTGAATATTATAAGGGTATATCACCTTAAAGGATCACCCTATGTCATCCATTATAATTTTTTTTAGTTGTGGCCAAACAATTTGAAGTTAATTGCATGGTCTTGCCATAATTTGTAAAGATTGGATAAGAGGTCCAAATAAACAACAGAAAGCTAAAAGCTGACACCTACTTTCCCAGAAATTTTTGAAAAACCGTTTGACCCCTCCTGTTTTGTGCTGGGGATAGAGATATTCAGTTTGATGAAACTTACATCAGCAGAAAATGTAATTTTTTTTATTAAACAGAGCAGAACTTTCTTTTGAAAGTTCAGGAAAAGGCTGTCACTAAAATGTTCTAGCATTTCTACTAGGAAAATGCTAAGAATCAGCTCAAATTAACTATTATTTGAGCAGTTTGGCAGCTTTGGGAGTTTCCAGTGGTTCTACCCACCTTGATTGAAACCTTACTGACACAGGGGATGTAAAAATCTCATTATCTTTTTAATCAGATTTCATGATCAAACCACAGATTCTTAATAGCTTTTGATGGTGGCTGTTCACCTTGGAGAATTTGTCAATAGGACCTTTTCTTTGAGACAGTCAGCTGACACTGAGGCTTGCAAAATTACTTTAATGTGTCAAATCTCCTTAACAAAGGTCAAAATAAAATAAGCTTTGGGAATAATGAACAAGCTTCAGATAGATTGGCAAAAAAAAATCATTTAGTTTATCAAATGCAATGGTATTACAGTTTCCTTGACCTGTATTTGATTACTGTGGGCTACAGTTCATTCCTTAATGTAAAAAATAAAAAAAAGCCACAGGGTTCAGTTCCTTTGGGCTTGAGTTCACTCTTTACTAAAATAATTTGAAAAATAAACTGGTTTAAGTTACTTCCTAGCTAAAACGATTAAGGTAATGTGAATGAACCACAGGGTTTGGTTTGTTTAGGCTATAATTTGTTCTTTCTATAGTTACAGACTGGAAACAGCCTACAGCTTTTTCTTCTTAGGAATAGTAAGAGACAAGCCTCAAAGAACCAGGCAGCTAACTAAGTCTAATATATGCAATGGTTTGTTCTTCTAATGATCATCTTTTAATATATTTAATATATAGTAATCATGTAAATAACGATTCCCTTTATTACTTCAGTTACTATGGGCTACAGTTTGTTCCTTAAAGTAAATTCTATTAATGGCTAATTCATGTGATCCTCTTGACTGCCACCATATATGATGAACTGTATTGATCCTTTATGCACCTATTTATGATTAAATAGGCTGATCCTTTATATAATATTAATTGGAAAAAAAATTCCTCAAATGAACTATATCAATCTATTATATAATTTAATGTAAATGATCTATGTAAAACCTGTTTACAAACAGTAATCAGTAAGAGATGAGCTTTAGAGACTAAGAGATGATCTTTGGAATAGTAAGAGATGATCTCTGGAATAGTAAGAGATGATCCTCAAAGAATCAGGCAGCCAACAAAGTCCATAATTTGTTCTTTAACATAAACTTTATTAATCAGATATTTTAATCTATCCTACATGGTCTAGTGGTTAGGATAGCTGTCTCTCACCTAGTTGGCTTGAGTTCAATTCCTGGTATGGGAAATTTTTACTTATAATAATTTCTTAATGAACATAATTAAAATAATAATCTATATAATGATTCCTTTTGTTACTTCAGTTACTATGGGCTACAGTTTGTTCCATAATGTTTACATAGTAAAAAAGGAAATAGGTCATAACTCCTAAAACCAGAATCAGATCAAAAAAACAAAGTACACAATTTAAACCGCCTTGTCTAAAACCCCACTATAGAAAACATATAGTCCCTTGGCTTGAAAAAAAAGAGAAAAAAAATAGCTGTCAGAGATTGTGGTTACAGCCACTTTGCTTGTTCTTCAAGCCAATGGATTTTCCTTGTTATTCAATCCAAGGGACTATAAGTTTTCTATATAGAGGTTATGAATTGGGCAGTTCTAATAGCATACTTCTTGTTTTGATCCAACTCTATTTTTAAGAGTTATGGGCTATTGTATTTTTCAATAAGGGATATGATCACCTTGCACTTGGTTGCAAGCTACTGCTGCAACCCTGATTCACCACTTACTAGATTGCAGCTACTGCTACAACCACAATTTAGAGCTTTAATATAGTAATTACTATGTGCCAGAGTTCATTCTTTACTATATTCTATTCACGTCATAGTTCTAATAAAACTATGACGACATTCAGTATTTATCTAGTAGGGTTTCAGACAATGCGGTTCTAATGATGTACTTTTGTTTTGATCTGACTCTATTTTTAGGAGTTCTGGGTTTTTATATTTCTTAGCATTGGACGTGATCGTCTCTTACTAGGTTACTAGCTAGTGCTGCTACCCGGATTCACATATATAGCTATGAGAGGCAGTGTGGCCAAGTGGTCCAAGGCGCTGATGTTAGCCACCAGTCTCTTTGGAGGTGTAGGTTCAAATCTTACCGCTGGTATATGATTATGACGTCATTGATCAATCTTTAACGTGAAATATGCGGTTTTTCATAAGAAAAATGATTCTATTTTAAAAATAATTTGTTTTAATTACAAAAAGTTTTTAACCCCATTAATTTCCTTTAAAATGAGCCATTGAACAACTCTCTACAATGTTCCAGTGCCAAGCTATCTACGGAATATAAAGTTTTAATATAAATTTACCACAAACTGTTTGATTGGTTCAAAAATCAAATATCTTTGAAAAGACTGCAGTATGAAAAGACATCAAAAATGCAGTTTTTAGTGGAAAAATTTATTCTGTTTTAAAAATAGTTTGTTTTAGTTACAAAAGGTTTTTAACCCAATTAATTTTTTTTAAAATGAGCCATTGAACAACTCTCTACGATGTTCCAGTGCCAAGCTATCTGTGGAAAAGAAAGAAAGAAAAAAAAGATGCCGTTTAGGCAGAATGCTGTAGTAGCTGCCACTTTTCTGGATTTTCAAGGCAATATATTTCCCTTGCTGTTCAAGCCAAGGGGCAGAAAGTTTGCTATATATGGGTTCGGACAAGGCGGTTCTAATGGTGTAAACTTTTTGTTTTGATATGACTCTCTTTTTTAGGAGTTCTGGGTTTTTATATGTCTTAACACTGGACGTGATCGTCTCTTACTAGGTTGCTAGCTACTGCTGCAACCCTGAAAAAACTACATGGGGTTTTCAGACAAGGCGATTCTAATTGTATAGTTGACTGACACCATTTAAGATGAACTATATCAATCTCTTATGTAACTACAGCTGCAACCCAGACTAGGTTTCTAGCTACTGCTGCAACCAGTATAATATCCCTCCTTATGTTAAAATTGCAAATGGGAAAAAGCCTATGGCTTTTTCTTATTTGGAATAGTAAGAGACAAACTTCAAAGAATCAGCAGCTAACTAAGTCCAATTTGTGCCATGGTTTGTCCTTTACTAGGCTTCAGCCATATCTAAAGCCATGCTACCAATGAAAGTTATATAATCCCTATTTATTATTAATGATTACTATGGGCTTGAGATTGTTCTTTACTATAATTACCATGAACTTTTTCATTGCTAGATGTAACAATTTCCTTTAAAATGAGCTATTATACAGCTCTCTATGAATTTCCAGTGCCCAGCTAGCTGAGGAGGTAAAAAGCGGAAAGAACAAAATATGCTGTTTGTGGAGAATATCGTGGTTAAAGTTAATTTTCTTGATTTTCAAGCCAATATATTTTCTTTGTTATTCAAGCCAAAAGACGGTAAGTTTGCTTCATAGAAGTTTTGGAAAGTGCGGTTCTAATAGTGTATTTTTTGTTTTGATCTGAATCTTTTTTTAGGGGTTATGGGTTACTTTAGTTTTTACTATGGGGCGTGATCGTCTCTTACTAGGTTGCTAGTTACCGCTGCAACCCAGATTTTTCTATTATAAAAAGCATGTAGACATAGTTATGTAAAATGAAGTAATTTTTGGGGATTTTACAAAAAAATTCGATTTGTCACCTGATGCTAGAATAACTCTTGAAAATTTTAAATCAAATATCATTTTTTAACTGCAAACTGCAAAAATATTTATGGTGTCAGAGCAATAGTTTTAATTTTTCAATTTAAACCTGAGAAATAGCTGAAAATTTAAAATTAGTTTTGTTTTTTGTTAGGTTCTATTTACTCGACGCGTGGGTATTCTTATTTGAAATAAAGTAGTTTAAAAATGACATTCCCTCTGCTTTCTACTCCTACAAGCTATGCTCCTCCGGTGGCATTAGTGCCACCTGGACGAGATCCTACTCATATGGTGTGTCCACATTGTAATGCTGAAATTCATACGTCTATTAGAGAAGAACCAAGTCTCCTTGCCTGGATAAGCGGAGGCATTCTTGCTCTCATTGGATGTGTGTTTGGCTGCTGTTTAATTCCATGTTGTATTCCATCTTGCATGAATGTTGTTCATTCTTGCCCAAATTGCAAAGCCCATTTGGGAATCTTCAAGTCACATTAGAGATATTTGCAGAGGTACAGCTAAGGAGCCCTTTTCTAAATTTATTTTGGTTGTAAATTTCTGGATTTTCTATTTTGATCTGTAATAAAGAAGTCTTGGAACGGGAAAGGCCCCTTAAATGTATAGTGTTTGTGGTTTATTTCAGCTATATTCTATGAAACTTGCATGAACTGAAACTTACTTAGTCCCCATTTATATTGAACCTTATTGATTCTCTGTGTTCCTCAGAGAATTAGCCAGCTACAAAAGTTAAATAAATGTTCTTTTCTAGGTTTTAGCTATCTCCACAGCCATAATACCAATGAAGCTTGCGTAGCCTCCATTTATAACTGACTATAAGGATCCTTTATATAATTCATTGATTCAATGACTTTTAGGGCTAGTTTTTTCTTTTTTCGAAAATAAGGCAAATTTTCTCAGGATTGTAACTTTTGATGGGTAAGACTAAACTTGATGAAAATTTTTGCTTTATCATAATATAAATACTTTAGTCTTAACTATAGTTAAGTTTCCTATGCAAGTTAGTATAAGCAAGAAATAGTTCATCATTATAATGACGTCATATACACAATAGACCTCTTTTTCTTTTCCCTGTTGCATCAGTTACTATGAGATAGACTTCGTTCCTTAATGAAAGGTAGCTAAAAAGGTCCAATATACGCAGTCGTTAGTTCTTCTAATGGACTTATTTAAATATTACCTTTATTTAATCCATTTAATATAGGCTAGAGTTCGTTCTTTATTATAAACATAGTAATATCCAAAAGAAATGTTGCATGTTTAGTGAAAAACTTCCAAGGTATGGACCGGCAACTGTGGAACAGTTTACAGATGTAATGGGAAATCTTATACATCACTGTGAATATATGGAGGCATAATTGTCCTTTACTTAGTTTCAGCTTAAATTTGATGATTGAGCCTTTATGTAATTCTTGATTTTCAAGCCAATATATTTCCCTTGCTGTTCAAGCCAAGGAACTGAAAGTTTCCTATACAGGGGTTTCGGACAAGGCGGTTCTAATGGTGTACTTTTTGTTTTGATCTGACTCCTTTTATAGGAACTATGAGTTTTTATATTTCGTAAAATTGGACGTGATCGTCTCTTACTAGGCTGCTAGCTACCGCTGCAACCCAGACTAGGTTGCTAACTATCGCTGCAACCCGGATAATTGACAAACACCATTTATGATGAGCTATATTCGTCCGTTATGTAACTACACCTGGAACCACCATATGTCAGTTAGTATGGGAGAGAGATCGTTCTTTACTGTAACGTTACTCCAATTAGTAATGTCTATCCTGGCACACTTTTCGGCCCCTGCGTGGAACCAAGAGTCACAATTTGCACATTTGATTGAGTTAGAAGTAACTCGTTGTCTGCATTCTGGATAGTATTGTTTTTGTTTTGCCATTTGGACAAAGGTCACAATCACTGTAGCTTTGAACTTAGAGAGGTGTACAATTACCAGTGTTTCGGCTCTTTACGAAATTCTTCGGGAAAACAGATCAAACAACAGAGAACTCAAATAGAGCCGCCTTGTCCGGAACCCCTATACAGAAAACCTATAGTCCCTTGGCTTGAAACAACTCAATCCAATATATACAATGGTTTCTTCTTCTAATAATCGTCTTTTAAAATAAATCTTTAACATAAACTTCATTAATCAGGTATTTGACATATTCTATATGGTCTAACTATATGGTTAGGATAGCTGGATCTCACCCAGATAGACTTCTACAGGGGGTGTCTCCCCCTTTTTTAGGAAATAAGGCAAATTTTCTCAGGCTTGTCACCTTTGAAGGCAAATTTTGCTTGTAGATCCTGATACTCAGTATCTAAATGAATGTGGTATAATGTATCACATGGCATCTGCTCAAGGTGAGGGTTTTTCACGTGATCAACTCCTTCCTTGCTACTGTCTCTCCATCAAACTTTGATTTACACTTGTTATTACAAGAATTATTCCGTGAAGTCATCCTATAAAATTCTTGCTATAACTTTACTTTTAGAATTTTCACAAATTTTCGTAGCGTGAAATAAAAAAAAAGATTATTAATCGGACACCATAAATATTTTTGCAGTTTACATAATAACCATAGCGCTTCTGAACTGAAAACTAGAATCAAAATAAAAATTGAATTTATTTTCTACGGAAATATAGCACAAAAGATACGCAATGTAGAAGTCTCGGTTTTTTTGGGAGACTTCTACAGGGGGTGTCTCCCTTTTTTTTTTAAAAATAAGGCAAATTTTCTCAGGCTTGTCACCTTTGAAGGTCAAGACTAAACTTGACAAAAAGTATAAATTTCAAATCAGCATAAAAATACAATTCTTTTGATGTATCTATTGGTACCAAACTTCCGTTTTTTAGAGTTTCAGTTACTATTGAGAGGAGTTGTTTTTACTATACAGTTCGTTACCACGAAGTGTTGGACTTTAATGCAAAATTTAACACAATACAACTTCGATCCTTATATATAATCCTTTTTTTAGGAACTATGGGTTTTTATATTTCTTAACATTGGACGTGATCGTCTCTTACTAGGTTGCTAGCTACCGCTGCAACCCGGACTACGTAACTCATTTTAAAGGTAGAACTCTTTCTAATTGATTACAAACAGGAAAAAGCCTACGGCTTTTTCTTCTTTGAAATAGTAAGAGACTAGCCTCAAACAATCAAGTAGCTAAATAAATCAATTTTATGTATTGGGTTTTTATTCCAATGACCGTCTTTTAGTGGAAAATTTTAATATATTGACCTTAAATATAATAACTGTACTAGCTTATACTATAGTTAAGTGGCCTATAAAATTTAGCATAGGAAAGAGGTCGTTCTTTATTATAAACTTATTACGTCATATATGGTTATTAGTATAATATTCAAATGATCGTCCTTTAATGTAATATGACGTCACTGCATCAAAAATACAGTTTTTATTGGAAAAATTTATTCTCTTTTAGAAATAATTTATTTTAGTTACTATAAATTTTTAACCCAATTAATTTCCTTTAAAATGAGCTATTGAACAACCCTCTACGATGTTCCAGTGCCAAGCTATCTCTGGATACAAAAGAAAAAAAAAGAAAAAAATATCCCGTGTGGGGAGAATAACGTGGTTAAAGTCAATTTTCTTGATTTTCAAGCCAATATATTTCCCTTGCTGTTCAAGCCAAGGGACAGAAAGTTTCCTATACAGGGGTTTCGGACAAGGCGGTTCTAATGGTGTACTTTTTGTTTTGATCTGACTCCTTTTTTAGGAGCTATGGGTTTTTATATTTCTTAACATTGGACGTGATCGTCTCTTACTAGGTTGCTAGCTACCGCTGCAACCCGGATATTTCTTAACATTGGACGTGATCGTCTCTTACTAGGTTGCTAGCTACCGCTGCAACCCGGATATGAAAACGCGCACACGACATTACATGAGGTGTTACACATTTTTGGCTCTACAGATGATCACAACCGGGACAAAAAAGAATGCAAATATAAATTTGTAATGGACTATAACACATCCCCTAAGGATAAAAATTACTTTAATTTATCCCCCTGTAGCAAAGAAGAAGTGTACAATACTATAAGTAAGAATTGAGGCTGTTTCACAGAAGAAACTGATGACGTGAATCGTCTACCCTTATCAGTTCAAATGGAGATTAGTTCCAATGTAAATCTGCTCATATGTAATTGTACTGATTATTCTTATTAGTAGCTGTGGTAATTGTAGTAATTATTATGTCTGTAGTTGTAATCATAATCTGTTTCTACCACTCAAAAGACAATTAAGAAGACAGTGCAGCATAGCTTGACTGCTATACAGTAAATAGGGTAAGAGCGAGATAAATGTCAGTTCTATATATAATTGTTTTTACCTGTAAATAAAAACAGGAAAAATCCTACGGCTTTTTCTTCTTTTAATAAATATTAAGAGACGAAACTCAAACAATCAAGTAACTAACTAAGTCCAATGTATGCAATGGTTTGTGTCCGTTGATTTTCGGAGAGTGAGACTCGTTGAAACTCGGTCCGTCGACCGAGTCCGTTGATTTTGAATTGAAGTTATCAAGTATTTTACAATAGGTTGTATAGGTTGCATCAAGACGCTGGGTAACTGTAGGACAGAGAAAAGTCAAGACAGATAGTCCAAGTAATAGAAAAGATAGTCCAGAAAAGGCGGTTCTAATAGTGTACTTTTTGTTTTGATCTGACTTTTTTTAGGAGTTATGGGTTTTTATATTTCTTAACATTGGATGTGATCGTCTCTTACCAGGTTGCTACCTACCGCTGCAACCCGGTTACCAATGAAGATTCGATAATCCTTTTTTATATTTCAATTAACATAGGATAGATGTCGTTCTTTACTATAATCCCGGTCTGGGAAAATTTTTAACTCTATAATCTTCGAACATTTGAACCTTTTATAATCTATAATGATGTATAATATAAATACTGTAATCTTAACTATAGTGAAGTTGCGTATGCAAGTTAGTATAGGGAAGAGTTCGATCTTTATTATATTTTTGCAGTTTACACAAGCTAATAAGAATATTAATTTGTATAATTTATAAAGAATATAAATTAATATAGGTAAGAGGTCGTTCTTTATTATATTTTCTTATGTTTGTTTCGGTAATCTTCATCATTATCATACCGTTCCCTGCTCTTTTGTCTAGCCTGCTCAATTCTTGCTTCTCTGTAATGTTCATCATTACCACACCGTTCTTTTGCTCTCTCAATTATTACTTCTCGATACGCCTGGTCGGTTGAATACCTTTTTTTTGCTCTCTCAATTATTACTTCTCGATACACCTGGTCGGTTGAATACCTTTGCTTTTTTCTTTTCAAGTTACTATCTCTGTTGTTTGTGCAGTACTCTTTCTTCAACTTGCGTATAGCCTGCTTTGATCTAACCATTATTCTAATCAAGAATGAGAGAATTTTCAGTTTTGACTTTCCTTATATACTAATTATGACGTCACTCTATTCACGTCATAGCTCTAATATAAAACTATGATGATCTTATATAGTAATTATGACGTCACTGCATCAAAAATACAGTTTTTATTGGAAAAATTTATTCTCTTTTAGAAATAATTTATTTTAGTTACTATAGATTTTTAACCCAATTAATTTCCTTTAAAATGAGCTATTGAACAACCCTCTACGATGTTCCGTGCCAAGCTATCTCTGGATACAAAAAAAAAAGAAAAAAATATCTCTTTTGACGAGAATAACGTGGTTAAAGTCAATTTTCTTGATTTTCAAGCCAATATATTTCCATTGCTGTTCAAGCCAAGGGACAGAAAGTTTCCTATACAGGGGTTTCGGACAAGGCGGTTCTAATGGTGTACTTTTTGTTTTGATCTGACTCCTTTTTTAGGAGCTATGGGTTTTTATATTTCTTAACATTGGACGTGATCGTCTCTTACTAGGTTGCTAGCTACCGCTGCAACCCGATAACAACATCACACACATAGACACCTTTCAGTTACTTTAGGCTACAGTTCGTTCTTTATTGTAATTTAGGAGTCTTGTTATATTTCTTATCATTGGACTGATCGTCTCTTACTAGATTGCTAGCTACTTCTGCAACCCAGATTCACATATATAGTTATTTATGAGAGGCAGCCTGGCCGAGTGGTCCAAGGCACTGGTGTTAGCCACCAGTCTCTTCGGAGGCTTGGGTTCAAATCTTACCGCTGGTATACGATTATGTTTGAAAGACTGCAGTGTGAAAAGACATCAAAAATGCAGTTTTTGGTGGAAAAATTTATTCTCTTTTAGAAATAATTTATTTTAGTTAAAAAAGGTTTTTAACCCAATTAATTTCCTTTAAAATGAGCTATTGAACAACCCTCTACGATTTTCCAGTGCCAAGCTATCTTTGGAAAAGAAAAAAAGAAAGAAAAAAATATCCCGTTTAGGCAGAATGTTGTAGTAGCTGCCACTTTTCTTGATTTTCTAGCCAATATATTTCCCTTGCTGTTCAAGCCAAGGGACAGAAAGTTTCCTATACAGGGGTTTCGGACAAGGCGGTTCTAATGGTGTACTTTTTGTTTTGACCTGACTCCTTTGCTCGGAACTATGGGTTTTTATATTTCTTAACATTGGACGTGATCGTCTCTTACTAGGTTGCTAGCTACCGCTGCAACCCGGATTTCTATTCACGTCATAGCTCTAACATAAAACTATGATGACATTCATTATTTATCTATTTTTGGGTTTCAGACAAGGTAATTCTAATGATGTACTTTTGTTTTGATCTGACTCTGTTTTTAGGAGTTTTGGGTTTTTATATTTCTTAGCATTGAACTGATCGTCTCTTACTAGGTTGCTAGCTACTGCTGCAACCCAAATTCACATATATATTTATTTATGAGAGGCAGCCTGGCCGAGTGGTCCAAGGCACTGGTGTTAGCCACCAGTCTCTTCGGAGGCGTGGGTTCACATCTTACCGCTGGTATACGATTATGTTTGAAAGACTGCAGTGTGAAAAGACATCAAAAATGCAGTTTTTGGTGGAAAAATTTATTCTCTTTTAGAAATAATTTATTTAAGTTACTATAGATTTTTAACCCAATTAATTTCCTTTAAAATGAGCTATTGAACAACCCTCTACGATGTTCCAGTGCCAAGCTATCTCTGGATACAAAAAAAGAAAAAAAGAAAAAAATATCCCGTTTGTGGAGAATAACGTGGTTAAAGTCAATTTTCTTGATTTTCAAGCCAATATATTTCCCTTGCTGTTCAAGCCAAGGGACATAAAGTTTCATATACAGGGGTTTCGGACAAGGCGGTTCTAATGGTATACTTCTTGTTTTGATCTGACTCCTTTGTTAGGAACTATGGGTTTTTATATTTCTTAACATTGGACGTGATCGTCTTTTACTAGGTTGCTAGCTACCGCTGCAACCCAGATTTGCTCATTATAGAATTCGAGAGCATCCAAAAGCAGGTCAACTTTTTCATCCTTGGTCCATGACGTACTTGAAACTATAAGCCCTGGTCGATCTTGCCTCAAATGAACACGCCCATCAGCAAATCGTTCTGTTATCAAATTGGTGTCTGGCCCTGTCGAAGCTAATACTGGATAATGTTCTCTTAACCGCATAAACAGAGCATGACGATCTGGCAATGGTGCAGGCCGAAAAATAGATGCCGGACGGTCATATAAAACAGTGGCACTAATTTTCCAGTTTTTTTGCAAGTCTGATTTCACAGCCTCTGTAACACATAAATTAGCAATTGCTCTTCTGCCAAAATTCTCTTCTATGACCTTTGACGCTCTCACCAAAAAATGATTTTTCCCTAAATTTAGAGCCAAAATTGAATGACCATAGTTGTGCCAATCCACAATTAGATCACACCGCTTTACTTTACATACAAACCAAGCCACAGGGAGCATTGGCACTGAAGGCGGATTCTGCACAAGAACAGCTGATGGCCGACTAATAAACATCAAAGCAAAGAAGAGTGTCACAGTTTGCCATAGCACTTTGAAAACATAAGAACATATTCGAGGCATAAATGGAACTTTTTCAAAGGCAGGGGGTGTTTTTATATAGTGCGTTGCAACATTGTCATTCATTAGAATTTCATTTGTTGGCATATTTCCCCCATAGCCAATAACATCAACCGAATATCCCTCTCTATCCAAAGATAGGGTGTGATATTGCATTCTTGGGCTTCTACAAAAATCACCCAGAACCAAGACGCAGACTCGACCCTTGGAATGCTCATTCTCTGGAACTCGACTACTAGTAAGTTTTAAACTACTAGGTCTCCTCTTTCTACCATTTTCCATTGTTTTGATGTGACAGACAAGGGGCAACTATAGAAGACTCTAACCAGTAGAGCAGCTTATAACAGACCAAGCAGATATACAATGATTTTATTCTGCTTTTCAAAACTTCTCCAGCCTATACACCAGAAATGCTCGGATGCCATGGATATTATTGCAATTTACACAAGCTGCAAAGAACGCACAGGCTGATCTTTGTAAATTGAGAAAAATTTTACGAATATTTTACCGGGATTACGAAAAATATTCAAAATTAAAGATTAAAATTATCTCTGAAAGAATAGATTTTGTTGAAAAGTCAGCTAGAGATGCTTTCGCAAAACTTCATAGTAATATCCAAAAGAAATGTTGCATGTTTAGTGAAAAGCTTCCAAGGTATGGACCGGCAACTGTGGAACAGTTTACAGATGTAATGGGAAATCTTATACATCACTGTGAATATATGGAGGCATAATTGTCCTTTACTTAGTTTCAGCTTAAATTCGATGATCGAGCCTTTATGTAATTATTTACGACTACCAGGAACTGTTTGATTACCTTGTCTTATATGTAATCTCATATATAACATATTTTTCATAAGTTTCCGATAGTACAAAGGTACGTATACCCGCTTGTCACGTGGGTGACCGGGGTTCAAATCCCCGTTGTGGGAAATTTTTAATATATTGACTTTAAATTAATTGTACTAGCCTATACTATAGTTAAGTGGCCTATAAAACTTAGCATAGGCAAGAGGTCGTTCTTTATTATAAACTACGGCTTTTTCTTCTATGCAATAGTAAGAGCCGAACCTCAAACGATCATGTACCGAACTAAGTCCAATGTATGCAATAATTTTTTATTCCAATTCTCCTCTTTTAATGTAATAATTGACAAACACTATTTATGATGAGCTATATCGGTGTGTGTATAACCCTGTGTATAAATATCCCTGTAACCACCATATATAAGTTACTATAGGCGAGAGATCGTTCTTTACTGTAAATACAAACAGGAAAAAGCCTACGGCTTTTTCTTCTTTGAAATAGTAAGAGACGAACCTCAAACGATCAAGTAGCTAACTAAGTCCAATGCATGCAATAACTTTTTATTCCAATGATCGTCTTTTAATGTAACATATCAGTTACTATGGGAGAGAGATCGTTCTTTACTGTAACTATACTACAATTAAGTGGCGTATAAAATTTAGTATAGGCAAGAGGTCGTTCTTTATTGTAATACTAGGTTGCTAGCTACCGCTGCAACCCGATTATTATAATTTCTTGATTTTTTAGTACTGATTTTTTAACTTGCGTGTAGCTCGCTTTGATCTAACCATTATGTATTCATGAATGAGACCATTTACAGTTTTGACGTTTCTTATATAGTAATTATGACGTCACTGCATCAAAAATACAGTTTTTATTAGAAAAATTTATTCTCTTTTAGAAATAATTTATTTTAGTTGCTATAGATTTTTAACCCAATTAATTTCCTTTAGGATGAGCTATTGAACAACCCTCTACGATGTTCCAGTGCCAAGCTATCTGTGGAAAAGAAAAAAAAAAAAGAAAAAAGAAAAAAGAAAAAAAATATTCCGTTTGGGGAGAATAACGTGGTTAAAGTCAATTTTCTTGATTTTCAAGCCAATATATTTCCCTTGCTGTTCAAGCCAAGGGACAGAAAGCTTCCTATAAAGGGGTTTCGGACAAGGCGGTTCTAATGGTGTACTTTTTGTTTTGATCTGACTCCTTTTTTAGAAGCTATGGGTTTTTATATTTCTTAACATTGGACGTGATCGTCTCTTACTAGGTTGCTAGCTACCGCTGCAACCCGGATAATTTAATCTGAGAAAATAATAATGGACAAATTATAAAAAAAACCTAATTGAAAAATACCATTTATGATGAACTATATCGGTCTTTTATGTAATAGCATGCGACGAACCTCAAATAATCAAGTAGCTAAATAAGTCGAATGTATGCAATGGTTTATTATTCTAATGATCGTCATTTAATGTAAAATAGATTATTTCAGTTAGCATGGTCATATCGTTCTTTACTGTAATTATATTTCTTAACATTGGAGGTGATCGTCTCTTACTAGGTTGCTAGCTACCGCTGCAACCCAGATACATTCAACAGTTGAAGAAATTATTCTAGCTGCATTTAACAAATAATTTTTTGTTAAAACCGCCCAAAAATTACTGCATTTTGCATAATAATGGATAATTTTATAAAAAAAACTAATTGCCAAATACTATGTATGATGAACTATATCGGTCCTCTATGTAATCTCACTAGGCTGCTAGTTACTGCTGCAACTCGGATTCACATATATAGTTATGTGAGGCAGCGTGGCCGAGTGGTCAAAGGCGCTGGTTTTAGCCACCAGTGTCTTCGGAGGCGTGGGTTCAAATCTTACCGCTGGGATACGATTATGATTTGTGTACAATAATCAAATATCTTTGAAAAGACTGCAGTATGAAAAGACATAAAAAATACAGTTTTTAGTGTTAAAATTTATTCTCTTTTAGAAATAATTTATTTTAGTTACAAAAGATTTTTAACCCAATTAATTACCTTTAAAATGAGCCATTGAACAACTCTCTACGATGTTCCAGTACCAAGATATCTGTGGAAAAGAAAAAGAAAGAAAAAAATATGCCGTTTAGGCAGAATGTTGTAGTAGCTGCCATTTTTCTTGATTTTCAAGCCAATAAATTTCCCTTGCTGTTCAAGCCAAGGAATAGAAAGTTTCCTATACAGGGTTTTCGGACAAGACAGTTTTAAAGGTGCACTTTTTGTTTTTATCTGACTCCTTTCTTAGGAACTATGGGTTTTTATATTTCTCAACATTGGACGTGACTGTCTCTTACACATATAATATAATAATATAACAATAATAATAATTAAAATAATTAAAATTTTCAAGAATTATTCTGGCTTCATTTAACAAATAAATTTTTTTCTTAAAACCCCCCATAAATTACTGCATTTTACATAATAATGGATAATTTTATAAAAAAAACTAATTGGCAAATACCATGTATGATGAACTATATCGGTCCTTTATGTAATCTCATTAGGCTGCTAGCTACTGCTGAAGCCCGGATTCACATACACAATTATGAGAGGCAGTGACAATTATAATTGTCACTATCAATTATTACTTCTTGATACGCCTGGTCAGTTGAATACCTTTGCTTTTTTCTTTTCAAGATGCTATCTCAGTTTTTTTTATTTAAAAAAAAATAAAACGAGCCTGTTTTGCACCGTTTGTTTTGCAAACGAGTGGGTTGCAGCGGTAGCTAGCAACCTAGTAGGAGACGATCACGTCCAATGTTAAGAAATATAAAAGCCCATAGTTCCTAAAACAAGAGTCAGATCAAAACAAAAAAGTACACCATTAGAACCGCCTTGTCCGAAACCCCTGTATAGGAAACTTTCTGTCCCTTGGCTTGAACAGCAAGGGAAATATATTGGCTTGAAAATCAAGAAAAGTGGCAGCTACCACAATATTCTGCCTAAACGGGATATTTTTTTTTCTTTCTTGTTATCCAGAGATAGCTTTGCACTGAAAAGTTGTTAAATTACACATTTTAAAGGAAATTAATTGGGTTAAAAACCTTTTGTAACTAAAACAAATTATTTTAAAACAGGATAAATTTTTCTACTAAAAACTGTATTTTTGATGTCTTTCCATACTGCTGTCTTTTCAAAGACATTTGATTTTTGAAGCAATCAAACAGTTCGTGGTAAAACTTTAGATTCTATAGATAGCTTAGCACTGGAACATCGTAGAGAGTTGTTCAATGGATCATTTTAAAGTAAATTAATAACATTCAAGGACGTATCCAAAGGGTTTAGTGGGTTTGAACCCCCCTCTCCGAAAATGTTTTTCAGATTCATAATAACGAATATATAATGAATAAAACAAAATTGAATATAATAAATTATACACAAAATGAAAATGAACAACTTTTTTATGCGTTTTTGATGTTTTTATTATAATAAAGAACGAATATTTTACCGATTAGCTACCAATAACCATATATGACGTAATAAGGGACATAACGTAATGTCTAAAACCTATTGTGTACTAATAACCATATATGACTTAATGAGTGACGTGACGTAAAAATTGAAAAAATTAATTTTTATTTTATTTTCGTTTTTAGTTCGGAATCGCTAAAGTTATAAACTGCAAAAATATTTATGGTTTCTGAACAATAGTTTTAATCTTTTAATTTAGACTAGAAAAATACCTGAAAATTTAAGAATTAGTTTAAGTTTTTGTTAGGTTCTTGATACTTGATACGTGACTTAAACATTCAACTAATGGTTACATAATGGTTTCAATCAAGCAAGCTAACCGCAAGTTAAAAAAACTGTACTACCAAAAAAACAGAGATAGTATCTTGAAAAGAAAAAAACAAAGGCATTCAACCGACAAGGGTTGAATATCGTGGGAATCATGGGATCCATTCCCACTTGGGAATCATGGGAAGCCCAAGGCTTCTCATCAATCGTGGAAAGCGTTGGGCAATCAGGTAGAGGTTGTGTATGCTATCCCTCTTCCTCCTGGTTGATCTCAGGCTCTCTATGAGAAGCTACTAACCAGTTAGAAGATGTGAACGATGAATAATAAGGAGTTATTACTGACGGTTAAATGAAATGACCCTACAATATGAGGGCCCGCTGGTCAACTGTGGTGACCTGTGATGCGTTTTATCTCATTGGTCATTATAGTCTGTCCGGGGGAGCTTCCATGAAAAGAATAACTCATTCCTCTATGAAAAGTGACCCCCAAAAACTACACCACATTACTCCTTTCATTAGAAGTATCTAACAAAAGTGACCGTACAACAATATGCAATGAAGATGGAAAGGAAGTCTGATACGTGGGGAATAGGTTGGCACGGGGCGGGTACGCAGTTTAATTGATTCCGTGGACGAGTGCCATGCCAAGGTATTTCTTACGAAGTACAACTAAAACAGGAAGAAAAACGCTGAAAGATTAATAAAATTAATTGCGTGATCCACCAGAATTACCCTACCTAACGCCCACCATTAGAAAAAATGTGTTAACACAAGTGACCATACGGGAATATGCGATTTAGATGGAATTGAAGTCCGATACGTGGGGAATGCGTTGACAGGGTGCCGGGTCACGGTCTGATTTTATTTTGTGTTCAGGCACCGTGCCAGGGTATCTCTTATGAAGAACAACTCGAACAAGAAAAGGAACCCAATGATACCAGTAAAAGTTAAACACAATAAACTAAAAAGGCCAAGTAAACAGCTATATGTAATAACAAACATATAATTGAAAGTGCCTAACTATTGCATAATCATCACTATACCTCAAACTACTATAATTATTTTGAATAATACTACCATTAAGAAATCATTTATTTTATAATCACTGATAAATTTTATATAAGAACACATTCGCAGATACGGTACGTGAGTAACCGTCAACCACTGGTTAAGTGAAACGCCGAAACAAGCGACTACACGGT